>JAHWXV010910195.1:0-12308 GCA_024586415.1 Phrixothrix hirtus | reverse complement strand
TATATATATATATATATATATATATATATATATATATATCAATATATGTACGTATGTATGTCTAACGAGTTTTATTTCATTTATTGAACAGGTATGTCATAAGATTTGTTTCTCGTGGAGCCAGAAGTCATAGGTTGGAGATGGCTTGGTCGATTTTGACGTTTCAAAGCACTTTACAGTTGTTTTCTCTTGCGATAATAGTTGATACCTTTATCTTTATGTTCGTCTTTATTTTGTTAATTAGATACTTTGCTTGAACATGTAGCTTCAAATAGAAATCGGTTATTCATCTCAACGTAAATTACTAAAATTTTTGCAGTTTCATATATGTCTACTATGCACAAGAACGTGTATTTATAAATTATGAGCCGTAAGAAATTTCTTGTGCAAAATTCATTGCATCTTTGGAAAACATCGTTCATAATCCAATTGTTGCATCTTCTGGTATAAGTCATTTTGAAGATTTACTGGTCTTAATTACCTGCATTTTATATTTGCTGTGTTTAAGAGATACTTATCGACATACAACTTGCAATAACGTTACTGGCTTTTGTTTCTATTCAGTGTTTTAAAGTTTAACGTAAGTTAAATTCATAAACCTATAATATATGGGCTACCATGTAAAAATTCCCTTCATTTGACACATATAGTAAGTAGATTTAATTCCTGTGCTAGATTACTAAGAAGTCACTTGGCGTGAATTACTGCATCTCGCAGAATACTGTTTAGAGACAGAGGACCCTCATTTTGAACTTTTAATTTAATAATTTTTGTTGATATACACTAGCTTAGCTTGATCTGTTATTGTACAATATTTTTGTCATCATTTAAAAACACGTTCCTATGCATTAAACATATGTACCTTATCTATTGCTGTGGTTTTTATTCGAATTTACTAAAATTCTTGGTTACGCATTACTTATCTATAAAATACGTAGATCTACTCTTTCTTTGGTGTTCCATTATAAATCTCAATGTCAAAATTAACAAAACGTCAGTTGTACCCCGCATCTTGTTAATTCATTTTTTAATTTTTTAAAAATATTTTAAGGCATTTTATGAAAACTAAAATGTGTTGTCTTGGACTAATAGAAAGAGAAAGGTAATTTTTTCAAGGAAAATAGAAAATATACCCGTCTCAATAAAAAGAAAAAGTTGGTGTCAATTTCAATTCTAGAAAACCTGGAAGTAACATAACGCCAACAGCATCGTCATTAGTAAGATTCTTTTTGGACTAATTAGAGCACAATACTTAGACTGTAAACGCCAAAACTCCTTACTTTCATAACGAATCAATTACAGAACAACAACTTCAAACACTAACCCCAGAAACTAGTAAATTACTTCATATAATACCGGAAAATAGGCACATCATAGTAGAATCAAACAAAAATAAATTGAAAAATTAACAACCAAATTAATAATGCAGTATTTCAATCTTAAACACTAAAAGAACATTATTACCACAAACATTATAAGGCAATTTACTTAGATATACCTTTGTAGAATGAATATAAGCCCTTTAGCAATATCAGACACTATTCATCAACAATTAGAATCTACTCAGGTTACATCAACTCCCAGAATGCCCTTACAAAAGCATAACAATAAAATCTAATTTATTGAAAGAGAGTTATCCAAACCAACAAATCCACTGACTTTGTTTGAAATAAATTGATGCAAGTATAGTTGCATTATTAACTCCTTGCCAAAATTAATTACAATTCTTTATTTCAAACAAATTGCTCTTATAATAAATGTATACAATTTTGGTATCTCAAGTTAGCAACATTTGAAGCAACATTAAAAACATTGGTAAAGTTCAAAGTTGTCACAAAAGAAAGAATAAATATGATAAATCCCTCAACAAACGACAATCAAAAAATAGTATATATTTACACAAAACTAGTTCTCAATTGACCATTCTTCATAAGCATTTATCTTTTGATCGCTTCAAATTAAAATATACTGCTATCAAAATTTTAATTGATCACAAAAAGAAAACTAAATGTATTTACGATAATTTATACATCAAACAAAAGATTACTAAAGAAAAACGATAGGAGAAAATTAGCAAAGCTCGAGAATCACATATTTTCATGTTTGGCAATGAAACACATGCTAAAGATAACCCTCAAGATAAAAAGAAACCTGATTTATAAGGGAAAACTCACGAACATAATACCTACACGATATTACTTATCTCTTCAAAAATTTAAATAAAACACATATCTACGAATTATTAGCTCATTTTAGTATACTTTTCTTCCATTTCTTCATCTTCCTTATGCAGATCTTAGTCCACACAGGCATCACTCAACACTTAAACAAAACGACTGTCTTCACTAGCATAAAATTGAAATAATTTTAGATTTATCGCTATAGTACTTTAGACCAAGCAATCCAACAACTGCAACTATTCATTTCGGTCTGCTTAGAACTAGAAAGCTTTTTAACTTTTGCATAAGTTTACTAACAATATTTATCATTAATTACACATAAATACTTACTTTGCTCTTTAGAAAGCATCCCAGTTTTAAAGGAAATTCCCAATATAACTCTTGACTTACCTTACACTATTAACCTAAAAAACCTGTATCTATACGAATCCCTAAATCAAATAAAATTTACCAAATCCGCTATAAAACATTTTACTAAATATCAATAAATACAGCTAATTGTAATTCCCTTTTTTAATAATAACCATTTTGATTAATGATCTTCGCAACCTAATAACAATATGTATTGGTTGTAGCGTATATTGCAACAGATTCTATAACGTCGCATTTCTTATTCGATTTTTGAGTTTAATAATTTATTTATCTATGAAAGGCTTTCTAGAAAATTCAAATTTTTAGATAGATTCCACGTTAAGTGTAACCTTTTCAGTGTAAGCAAACTGTTTAAAAATTCAAGGGTCTTAAAAATGAAAAGGAAATGGAGTATTTTATTTACAAACAGCATATAAGCTAGAGGACCTAAATTATATGAAAACATACCATTTAAGTTATTATTTTATTTGAATCTTAAATTTTACCTAAAAACCGTTATACACTGAATGTTACATTTCGAATATTCCACTTTGTTTTCAACAAGGCCAAAAGCAAATTAGTAGTTGAAAACTTTGTATAAGGCTTTCCATTAATCTGATCTTTCTGAATAATGTACCACGTTTAATGAAACAAGAAAGGTTATGACGGCAGAATTTACGACGATGAAATTTAATAGCATTTAAGATTCTAAAGCACAAATACATGTTTAATTAAATTTATAAATTATAAAAATTACTGTGAGATAAAAATAATTTTACAGTCAATCACGATTTATTAAAACCGCTAATTTTAGATGAATGAATTTAGTATACCTTATTTAAGCATTCAAATTGGGTTATCTTAGTATGCATACTAAAGTGAATTACTTTCAAAATCAAATCGAATGAATTGTTGCAAGTGTTACGAATAAACGCATAAATTTAACAACGGATGCACCATATTTCCAAAACATTATATCGAACATTAAACAAGAGGCCTACCCTAGCATAAAATTTAATCGATTCAACCTTAAAGAGTTGTTAAACTTTCACTCCTGATGTTTTATGCCGAATTAATATTGAAAGTATGCTATAAATAATTTCATAAGTTAACACGTTTTGTACTGCTTTAGTTGTACTATTTAACTTTAAAAAATTATCAATTAAATATAATTAAACAAATATAATCTTGGCTAATTTAAATATTTTTAATTACCTTAAACTTTATCACATAAATGTGAACAACGACAATGTTTATGTATCGGGATTTAGTGGATAACAAAATAAAATTATGTCACGTTAGCTTTGACTTTAGCCATTTTATTCATATTGGGTTACTTTCCGAATTTGTTATAATTCAAAAATAAAATTTTCCTATTTTTATGGTACAAATCAATTTCAAAATTTTTCTTTTACAACGTTTTGGTTATTTATATATTTTAAATTTGCGTACTTAAAGTAATTGAGATTTACCGTACATAAAATTAGCTCTAATGTATCTTATAATAAATGATTTTTATTATAAATCCAATACCTTTAATCGGACAGTATTCTTTTAGCTTTCTGTAAGTGTATAAATGAGCTTAAAGAACATGTGGCGTTTCCTTGATGCGTTCCGATAACAACTTTTTTGTATACCGCAAACCAGTTTTGGCTGGATAATTAGAATTTAGTTGTCGAAACTTATCGATATTTATAGTTCGTTCTGGCATTAGTTATATTGCTAATTTTGTGCTGCTTTTCTTCCAAGACCCTTCAGAATATATTGGGGTAAACTACATCCGTTCATTAATTATGTTTTCGTCTCCTTTTCTCTTAGTTTATGGTTTTAAGATCCTAAGTATTACTACGATCTTTTCGGTTACTGTAGACCTATAACGACCTGATGATTGCGAGATAAGCAGAACCGTCACTTGAGCCATCGAAGTTCTACCTTTACGTTAGTTTCTGGCCCTACCTGTCAAGTTTGGTCTCGAATGTCACCAACCTTCAACTAGATGGAAGGAGATTTGGTACATGAGAGTCTGAGGATGTATATTCAAGAAGTTACCTACTTTTTAAACGTACGTCACCTATAAATAATGTGACTCTTTAATTCTTTCGACTACTTTACTGCCATAAGGCACCCTACTTCTCTTATCGCAATTTTATTTCTATTTTCAAATTCAGTTATCTCACGACCCGACTCACCGCATGGTTTTTGGGTTGCTTGGTACACGCAGCGTTAAATAATTCTAGATGTTCGCTACTAGACTAATTTAATGTCGCAATTATAGAAGTCGAAATTTGCATTACTATTATGGACATCTACGTTGAACAAATTTTAAATTTACTTAAAATAAATGTATAAAATTCATGTTTAAATTGTATTTTAATACACTGGCGTACGAATTAGAATTAAAATTTGTACAAAAATTCAATAGTAATAGTGAGACGAGGTAGAATATTACATTCTTCAGGAAAACCTTCTAAATATGTGCAGCTGGTTTCCTACAAACTATATACCACATGATTCGGTATGTTTTACCAATATTTACCAAGATTACCGTAATTGATGAAGATGGCACAAAAATTCCGCTGCAGTCGTACCTTGGCAATTTAAGGCATGTTAGTTCCTAACAGTCTAACATGCTTTTGAAGATTCAATCCTAGTTGCAAACTTGGCTGAAGAAAAATCATACCATGCTTGTTAAGGTGACGTTCGGAACAGTTCGATTATTTTTAACGAGGGAATTTATCCCACGAGATGCTTTGTCTTAATCTTGATTTGTTAATTTTGGACTTCCCTAAATGGACTAGATGTAACCCTTTCCAGTATTAGCGTCCCCTTTCTAAAACAAAGGTAACTTGTTCGCGAGTCATGAAGTAGTAAACATGTTGTTGGTTGGTTAAAAAAGCACTGAACTTTCGACTTTTTGCGTAATAAAGCACCTCGTATTGTGCAGTATTTCGTATTTTAGTATTTGATATCCAAGGAGTTAAAAAATCAAGATCTGCTGTTTTATGCGAATTTATTCCATGAACCGTTAAAAGTACATTTTCCACCATTATTAATGAAGGAATTTCAACAACAAAGAATTACGATGCGATCGATTAACTAAGATGGAGGATTCCTTTGTAATTATACTAAAACCGATTCAAGGGAGTAAGGTTTACGCACGTTCTATTTTTTGCGTTGTTTAATTGAAATGAGCGGTAGAATTACCTAAGTTCAAGAGATTTTTGCCCTTAACTTTATCATCTGAGTTTTGCAAAAGAAGTTTAACTATTAAATTCATGTAATGTTCGTAAAGAAATCATGCGTTAGTTTTGTATTAAGTGCAGTAATCTCTTAGCAATGCGAGTCTAATACATTCAATCTTTGTAATAATCTACGAAACAAGTATGACTTTATTATTTTACTTTTTAGATACATACACGTTACCACTACAAGATTGTTAATTAAGTAGAGCCTAAATTTTAAGGTAGCAACAATTTTTGCAAGCGTGGGCGCCACCATAATTGATAATTGATAGTCCATTTTGATTTATTATAATTGTTGTTAAATATTTAATATTTTATTTCAGTATGTTAGCATAGGTTTTAGATTTTACTTTCCAGGCATCTCAATGTAAGAAAATTATACCGGCAATCTCTAGTAAGTATTTGATTCAAATTTTATGTGACTACGATGCCTGACATTGTATGATTCAGTAACTTAATCAGTCCTACAAATGATCCAATTCAACCTAACCATCATTATGTTCTATTTCCCAAGTAATTCCGATATAATTATTATACTTGGTTAATACATAGTAATTTCCGTATAAAGCTAGTGGCCTCCTCTTACCTATTTTTAACAATGCATGTATACTAGCTTCCTTTCTAGGCGATTGTCACAGAACAACTGTAGTTAACAAAGAACCACCCATGCCACTAGCTATGCCGACGCGATACTTCTCCTAGAAAGTGTATTGACCAGCCTTCCTAGGGCTTAGAACTGTTTTAGACTGTGACACATTTTGTAACTTATTATAAGCGTAATTTTATTTTTAAATCTAAATATTAGAAATCATTTGGATTTAAACAAATTTAAAATGTATCTAATGATTTAGCTGACGATAAAGGAGTTACTTGTATTACTATAAAAGCGCTGTTAGAGTTTATTTACATACTAAAAGTTAATTTATTATATTGCTTTACTAAAACGTAAACTCATTGTCAAAATATACCCTCACGAAATAGACAAAATATGTAGATTTAGTTTGGAGTGACATTAAGCTGCTGGAAACCATACGACAGCTTGTCTAACTTTCCGTGTATATCCTGCTTCCATTAGGCTTGTTTAAAAATGAGGTTTTTTGTGAATGGCATAAATAATTATTTTAAATGATTGCTGTACTAAATGAAAAGCACATTTAAAATCCATTATAATGTAAGAAGCTGCTATAAACGGAACGAAAGCTCCCTTTGAAATATTAATCTATTGAAAGTAATTTTAATATATTGAATTAAAAAGCAATTGATTTTTAAAGAGCCTACAAAAAATTTAGAAAGCTAGAGAACAAAGCTTGCAATCTACTTTAAAACTGTTGCAAATTTCGAACTCTTATGAACCGTGCTTTGTTTCAAGTCTCGTAATACTATAATCCTCTTTTAATATACGCAACGTTTTAAACGTATAAAACAGATCATAAATCTGGAATAATAAACCCATTAGGTATTAAATGCATCCGTTGGTTGGTATAGATGGCCTATAATGCAATACGGTAGAACAGGGAACGGTGTTGATATGAAATTTTAACGAAGCAAAATAAATATTCCACGCAGCTAGGGACCATTAATAAATATTGGGAAGTTAAATTACTCATTGCCCTTGCCATTTAACGATCACAAACTCGACGAAGGCTGAAGATTAACAGGCGGTTTTAATTAGTTTCTTGGTGTGAAACTTTTTTATCTACCCTTTAAGTTTGTGTTTAGCCAGTTCTAATTACATGACAGGGAAAAAAGATTGAAATATATACGGCACTTTCGGGATGAATAAATTTAACTTTCTGCCAAAACTCTCTGCGGTCTTTATTTATTTGAACTACAATATGGCTCCTACGCTTACTCTTTGTCTACGTGACCGAGAATACTAATTACGAAGCACGACGAATATCCGCGGATTACGAGAATAGTAAGGAACCGGCGTGCCGCGCCGCGCCGTTATGATATCTTAGATTATAACATTGAATAGAGAGTTCTCTATCAATGATTTAGTTCTAATACAAAACGTGCAAGTGAAAGGGACTCTTAGTTATTAATGGTAATTTTAATCAATAGTGCGTTTACTTCTAGCACTTAATACCATGATTTAAAACGCGAGTCCTTCGCAAAGTCAGTCTAGCTTTTGCCATTGCCTCGTCTAACTCCTTTAAGTGCCATGAATAGATTAAGAAGTTTTAGATTCACAATCCTTATGCTCGCTTTACATTTTAGATCAACATTTTGTCGCCTACTATTATCTCTTAGCAAAGATTGTTTTATAAATTAGGCACTGAGATTGAATTAAAATAAATCATTACATACCCATTTTATTTAAATAGTATTTATTAGATAAGCGTATAAAAGTGTATATTACAAAAAATTTCAACTGTTTACTATTTATCAAAATTAAAGTAATTTTATATACATTTTGACAGACAATTTGTCAACCCCGGGGAACTACAGATTTTGGGATGTTTCTGAGGTTTCTGTGGCTTTGTGAGTTTATTTTGAGTCTAAGCCATTTTAAATAGACACACAAGCTACAACTAAGCGCTATCTTGTCATACAAAGGATTTATCTAATTTAACAATGAAGCACGTCACTTTTTACCCCATTCTGTTGACAAATTTAGAATTTAGTTGTATTAGAATTGTGATATGGATTTTTTACTTTATATTAGAATTTTACATGCTACATGAATGTTGCCCTTACCTTTAATTTTGATAAATATTGCAGACATAGAGTGAATGATTGAAGCTATTTCTTACTATTTTTCACTACGGCATTGATGTGTATACACTTGTAAATTAAATAAAAGAAAGCATTTTGAAAACTAAACTAAATGTTAAAATTAATTACCTATAAAGAGTTCAAAGTTTCTTACACATTTCCTAGACATCTATTAATCTTAATGCCCCAAAAGTGTAAATGACAAAACGTCATTTACAAACATTTTTGGTAATACTTCATCATTAAACTGTCTAGGGATTAGATCTATGCAATATGACTAATTATTAATTGCTTTGTAATTACTTCTTACTATTGTAAGTATTAATGACAGATCAAAATAAAATATGTTGACCAAACATTAAATGGCATATTGGTGTGCCAAATTTTGTAATCGACAAAAATAACACTTCAATAAATATTAGACTAAAATTACGTCAATATTACAGCCTAAAAGTTTAGTCCAGCTTAGTATCAGTTAGGATTGGTAAGAGTCTTTTGGTAAAGTTGCTCGTTTCATACTACTTTAACATCTCTCTTAAATTCAACGTAATAGTATTATTAATTATATACATTTTAGATTCTAACTCTTTAATGGTACTCTAGTCCTCGTTATCCTAGAATTTCGTTCTACATATTTACATTTCACAACTTAACATGCTATAAGTGTTCGTTGTTCTTTAGCCATTTGAACTTTGGACTAAACTGTAATAATTGCACCAACAATTTTAATTATTCACATTACTTATCGAAGATTTTCATATATTTGATGAATAAAAATGAATATTTTCTTGACGATTTTAAAGCACTAGTTTTAACTATTCGAGTACATATGTATTTTTATTTCATATAGTGAGATCATTGATAATTTAATTCACGAAAATGACCATATTTTAGTTACAATGTACGATTATACACAGTATTTGCCTGGCGGTTATAATTCCTTGGCTCACGTGTTCTTGTTAAAGAAATATAAAGAGTTTACGCACAACTACCTGAATAGAGAAAACTATAGCGCGCTAGAATAGCGGCTGGCTTCTTCTTTGACCACGAAATTTATACAGGAGTTTTTTTTAGGTGTTCGAGCTAACAAGTTTTATTTTGGGTAGTTGCAACACTATATTTTAGATCAGACTGCCTGAGATCCCTAAAATTGTGTTCTCTTTAGAATATTCGTGCAGATTTTCAAATTTTTTGAAGACTTTTGGAATTGGTTGCTTCCAGCCGCAGTATGCAGTTCCATAATGGAAATGCATTCTAGATTATTTTTACCTAATAAAATTAACATGGAATAAATTGATCAGAAGGTTAGTGTAAGCTATTTAACCCCTATACCTATTTGGTTACCTTGACAAGTTTATTTTGCACCTACTTCCGAAAACAAACTTTCGTTTCCGCTTGCCTGCAATTAACATAAATGACTTTCCAACAAGCATTTGAATTACCATTTTTTGTCAGACAAGCAGAAGTTTTACGAACACATTGATAACTCCGGGAATATTTGTATATATTTAAAGATACATTTCGAGAGAATATCAACGAAAATAATTTGAAAATCAGTTCACAGAAGTTGACACACTGTCTAACAAAGGCGTGATCATAATTTAATAACTATACGTTGTTATAACATGAAAGCTCTGCTTACTTAACACAATAATGATTTTAAGTCAATAGGTGATCAAATAACGATCTTTGTCCAAAATTGGCTTACAATACGAGAACATGCTCTTGATTGACTTAAATAAGGATTTCTATACCATTCGCATCTGTCGCGAGAATTGTCTAGTTTCCAGTTTGCTGCAAGTTGCATTCCAATGGCACCCCAAACATTTTATATTGAATTCGATACCCAATTCAATATTACAAAGCCCTTTCGTCTTCCTATTGTTTTCAGAGTCGATTCCTATGTTTAGGACTACCGTCCTCCTGTAATATCCACTTGCCTGTTGATGCTGACAGAGTTTTCTAAGTTTGAAATACTCATAATCGCACACGAAGTTCCTAATTCAGGTTTTCAGACGAAACTTCAAATATCAACCTTTACTGAGTGTTTAATTGTGATTTGTTGAAACATTGGTTAGTAATGACCAAGAATAGCAAACTAAAAACTGGCTCCAAAAGAAAGATACATCTAAGAAGACCACCGATGATATTCGAGTATGTTCAAGTTGTTTGTTTTTCTGCATAAATACGTGACGCGAGTAGTTCTTTGGGTACTTTGGAATTCAAGTTTATTGCAAATTCATTGTCTCCGAGTAATTTCACGGGATATCTCTACGCCTTTTAATTTTAACGGTCCTTATCACTAGCGCAATGGTAAACCAAGATTTGAAGAAATGTGTTCACGCTCAACTTGTCTTCTTTATTCTCCTACATTCATTTTGTGCGTTGTTGTAAATTATTAACTGATTTTGCACCCCTAAAGCGCTTCCTCATATACCAGTAGCATTTCGATCCACTTGTACATACAGAGAAACGTATCTTCGAAACTCTCAACACACGCATCATTAAAAATACCATTTTCTTACGAAATTTAGGTACGCACGGTGATTTTTATAGAATACAGATCAAAATAGCTAGTAAATTTCGGCTGGTAAAGACGTGTAGTAAAGTAGAATATTTAAAAATTATTCAATATTATACTACCAGATAGCTCAAAAAATATACTGTCAGTTTTGGTTGCAAATTGAAGTATGATCACAAATCCAAGAATTGCTCTTTAGTTTATAAGTTGTAATTTAGTTTAATAGAATTGGGGAATACCACGTCGCACAGTGGTTTACGAGCGGACATAATACAATTATCCGTAAGTTCACGAAACTAACATTTTTAAGTATAATGTAACATTAGAAAGTTAAGCGGCCATTATTCTAACATAATTTTGATTTCGAACACTTATATTGTACCAGAAACTGAACAACGAAATATTGATATGTAAAAATTCTATTTGAAGTAAAACCATGGCAACGTATTTAAAGTACTACAGAAGACATATCCACAAATTAAAGGCAGAACTTTCAGTTTTATGTTATAATGCAATCATAGATTGATTGTAAGGTATCTAACAACATTTTAATTAAATTCCAAAATGTAATATAATTTTATCTAATACTTTAGTGTTAGTGAGTCATAACCTATTGTGCCTCAACGAGCTACAAGTTGTTAATGATGCAACTAACCTTTGAGTATATATACAAATTGATTTCAGCTGCGGCATTATTACAATGCCCATTAAAGTTATGATGCGCTTTTTTCCTTGAAAGTTTATATTTCTTTGTCATAGTTCATAAATCAGTTGCGAAAGTAATACTACAGTTGAAATCATGGCGAGTTCTAGTATATCATATCTAGAATTAGTTGATATTATTATTATTCAATAATTCTGATGTGTATAAGTGTCTCGTAGACATAAAACATCATTATCCTGATGTTGCAGAGAAAATGACGAAGGAAATATATTAAGAACTAACGAAACATTTCTTACCAAACTTTAGCCGAAGATGGTAATGTGCATCGCGGAACAAAAAGATTTCTTATTAGCGAACATAAAATGGCTTGCTGGGGTATTTACAATTACTCCTAAATTAACAGAAATTATTTCCGAAAGTGAACCAGGACCTTCAAAAAGGCTCCGATGTGGTCGGTCAGAAAACTCTTTTGCAGGAATACTGTGACTGAACAAACGAAAAAAAAATTAAAACCTTTCATGATAACTAATTAAAAACAATTTTTGGATTAAACTGTATAACTTTAATAAAAATTAAACGTTTCGAAAACTATTCGTTTTCTTTTTCAATAAATTGACAACTCAAAATTGACA
>JAHWXV010910064.1:0-10219 GCA_024586415.1 Phrixothrix hirtus | reverse complement strand
ATTCATGAGCTAAATACTGCTGGTAGCAGTATACTTGCCGTCCACTCATTGAAATGAAAATGAATAAATAGGAGCAGCACGTAATTGTGTGTTTTTTAATGGCAGAAGGTGGATGAAAGTATAATTGGCACAGAAAAATAATTTAAATTTGTATTAAGCGCACCAAAAAAGACTCATAATTAAGAAAATTAATTATGTAACTAAAAACAGCAAAATTTGGAGTTATGCAGTTGTAGTTCTAAGGTGATGTGATGTACAAAATAACACTTACCTCCAGCTAAAGTTGTAAAGTTAAAAATAGTCATAATTGATAATTGAGTATTATTTAAGTTCTCCAGTTGTCTTGCTGTTCTAATTTCTAAGCTGTAATTTGTAAAGGGTTGAAGATTTTTCAATTTATATTGTACTTTGATATCAATTAAAACTCGACTATCATTACCATACTGATTTTTAACAGAAATTTGATAAATTATAGGTCCATAAGTTTCATTACATAGTGGTGGTAGCCATGTAATTTTGCTAGTTTTATCAGTAGGCGATATTACTAAATTTTTTGGCAATTCTTCTTTGGTTGGTATCTCTAAAAAAATGTTTTTATTTAATCTGTACGGGCAGAGAGATATTTACAAGTGCAAGTTTTAATTAAATTTCATTTTAGAAGCCTAAATCGGAATTAGAGTTGATAATTAAAATAATAGTACAATATACCAAGAAACCAAAGTGCCCCCTTTAATCCCAAGAAAGGGATTAAAAAGCACTTCAGTCCTAAGATATATACATTATTTCTTGCACTTTCGAAAAATTTGAAATCAAAAAGGTCAAAGAAAGTAAAATTGCATAATTTTGACAGTGACAGTTCATTCGATTTATCAATGTAGCTTTACAGCAAATACTATTTACATTTTATTTGCGAAGCACCATAGTAACGCTTTCAGCAATATCTAATTTTAATTGGTTAATTTTTGTTGTTACTAAGGATTTACTTTGTTTGTGCGGGATTACACTTATTTTATGTTCCTTGGGACTAAAGTAATACTCTAATCCATTGAAATTAAAAGTGTCACTTTAGTCATGGAAACAAGAGATTAAATGTGGCGCTTTAGTCCCGACAGTGCAAAAAAAATTATTACAATAATTAAAAAGTAGATTATAAATAAATTGCTACAATAAAATTGAAAGCTCATTTAACACTTTCGCTGTGCAGACAGAATGTTTATGGATCTTTTACCAATCAAGTTTTAAGCTTCTACATAGTTCACACTTTTTGTAATTTTTGATGTGTTAAACACATGGTTTAAAGTTTCATTTAGAATTTTATAAATAGTGTTCTAATTTTTGTGTGGGCGCCGATTTTTTTAAACGAATTAGTGAGAAACACAAGTTGCTATATGGAAGAAACATTTTGTAGTATTGATGTGATTGAGAATTATTGAATAAAAGACATAATGATGATAAAATTGTTTAATTTCATTGGATTGACTTTTCATATTGGCACTATAAAGAGAAATAGAGTTCAAGACTACTGAAGAAAACAGACTTTAATTTTGTGTTTTTCAAAGGACATGATTTGTGACCTTTACCTTTTATAAAGTAATGTCCGCATATTTTAAGAGGTACAAAAACTAAACAACCACAATCAGAAGACCAGTTTTATAAAATAAGAATAGTCTAAGACTATTGGGTAAGTTATCCTGGCAAAAATTTGTCATTAGAAGAATCAATGGTTTTATGGAAAGCCAACTCATCTTCTGACAACATACAGTGTATCTGTTTTTTCAAAACCAATTTTATACTGAGTCAAAAAGGTTGTTACCTATTTCAATTTGGCATGCTGCAAACTTGATTATTTTTATCACCTAAAACTAAGGCATGTGAACATTTTTGTTGAATGAAATAATGAAAATTATACTTGTTTCCAAGTCACTATTAAGAATTTAGGTAATTATACATATCTACATTTATATCAATCATATTTATTAATAATTATATAAAAACATTTCTTAAATAATATACTAGAACTAGCAGTTTTTAAAACAAATATATTCATCATTTTTAAGAAGTTTGTCTTGTAACAATTTCATTTAACTTCAATCCTGAAGAAGATTTACCCTATTGAGAATCACTCCAAAAGGGGTAAAATCAAAAGCATTAAGAGCTTTAATACAAAATAATTAAATAAATATAGTTGAGAAAACTATAATTGCATTTTATTTTTAACAATTATGAACCCAAATTCAACTACCTACAATTCATCCTACATGTGAACATTTTGTTTAAGATTTGATTTGGCTTTTTTGTTGTAATAAATGTTGTTTTTACTTGTAAATCCATTTTTGCACAACTAGTTACCATAAATCGGGGCTAGTTTACTCCTTAGATGATAACTTTACACAATTTCAAATAAAAGTTGCTTGGTGTTTTTTACACAAACCCAGAATCAAATTTGATTAGTACACAATGCATTCATTAGAGGACACTTAAGGGCTAATATTGAGCGAGTGTCACATTTATTACTTCGTTTTTACATCTGTGACAGTACCAGCAAACGACCTGTTGTTTTATTCACGAAAATTAACAGTTTAAACTTTTGTGTGTAATTGTGTTATTTAGAGTTATTTCTAAGGTAAGATATTTGATTTACTTGTCAAATTTTGTTATGAATATGCTGCAATCACTATTAAATGCTTGTAAATTTTGTAGGTTACATATTTATCTTAACGGAAAGTATGCTTTTTGTGGAGTAAAATTTCATTACTTTATCCCATTTGTCTTATGGGGTACTTAAAAAGCTTTAACATCCCACTTCTCACCTGAAATTCTCACTCTGTCGTGAAAATGAAATAAGATTCATTTGTTTACCTCCAAACTTCACGCATCTAACTCAACCATTGGATGTTTCTTTTTTCATCCTATGAAGGTTGCATGGAGGAAGATACTGTCTGATTATAAGAATGGTTCTAGTGGGTTAACGAATTCTGTTATTCAGAAAAATCACTTTCCCGAATTGTTAAATAAATTAATGGAAGCCATTTAACCTAATGCAACTTATAATTTAATAGCTGGATTCAGAAAATGTGGAGTCGAACCATGTAGTGTCAACCATTTGCTGCAATGCCTGCCCCAAGGGACAGTCGAGCCTGAAAAAATTCAAAACAGTTTTGAACAGTTTTTAGTTCAAAATCGGAGTGAGACTACAAAAACTAAACATATTAAAAGAAAAAAATTGACTGTAGCCTCAGATAAGAGTCTAGCACATGAAGAGCTAGAAAATATGAATGAACAGGATGTCAACGAGGTAGACGCAACTAAAAAAGAAAAAGAGGAAGAATTTTGAAAAACCCAATTCAAATGATGTATTAGAAAACAGCTAATCGAAATGTGAAAGTTCGATTAGTCTATGAGACGATAGTGATTCTTTGTCATTCAGTTCTTTAGATGAGGAAACTATTACAGATTTCTCTACAGCAAGAAATACACCTTATTCTCACATTATTAAAAAGTTATCCCCTTTGAAAAAACAGGAAGGGGAATTTGTTGCTTTCTTGTATGATGGAAATTTCTATCCAGGTAAAATTAAAGCTCTAACTGCAACAAGTGCGATTATTCAATCAATGCGAAAGTCTAAGAAGCTTTGGATTTGGCCAAACCATGAAGATTGTTTAGAATACGATTGGGCAGAAGTTTTAGGAGCAATTCGACAACCAACTATGATTTCCAAAAGGGGAATTTTCTAAATTCTTGAATTATCAGATGTGTAGTTAGAATTTCATTATTATTCACTAATAAACTGTTTATTTTAAGTAAAATGCCATATATTTTGTTTAATAAATCTTTTCATATCATATTTTTACTTTATTTAACAATTTTTATCCACATTAAGGTAAGTAAATAATGATTACAGGTGAATTAGTGGAGTAAAGTTTAAGCCTAATATGCTAACTTTACATTAGGAGAATTTAAAAACAGTCTACAGTGCTAAATAGACATTGGTGTAAAATTAGCTTTACCGATGGATAACTTTAATCCACATTTTAAAAAATCCTTATCCTCTCCATTTTACCCTTTTTGGCTTTAAATTTTGTTGAACAACCCTTTAGACTTCCTACTATTATGAGATTTGGAGTAAAGTAGACCCGCTTTACAGTAATTATTTTCAGTAAACATTAAAATAAATTTTATATAACAGGTTAATTAAAAAATTCAATTTATAGATTAATGTTAATAAACTGGCAATTACCGCATATGAATTCTGAAAATCAGTGTAACCAACCCTAGAGAAATTTATAATCAGTGCCTAATTCAAACAGGTGACAACCTAATTGGTTCACTCAGTATCTTTATTATATAAGCTAGAAAAAAACTTTTAATGGTTGTTAAATTACATTTAAAAATCAATCTAAAGGTATACGTATGTTTTTATTACAATTTTCTACCAGGGAACGAGACTTGGCTATATATTCTTTAATGGTAAAATATACTCTTTTTCATCTATAAAATACGGTTTTTTTTCTCTTTTTGTATATGTAAAAATATCATATCCTTATATAATAAAATTTTCAAGATAAACAAATTTGACATTTACTTAAATACTTTTACTTCATCACAACCTGTGTGAAACAATTTTCAAAAAAAATTCGCGCACATGGTGAAAGTGCCTTTTCTGATCCCACAACGATAGTGTTATGAAAAGAGTAAAATAAATAATTCCATTTTTGTTTGTACTAAAATTAATATAATCTCATTTCTATATTAAAATACCAGTATTTTAATAATTTAAAAAATATCTTATCGACATCCATTTTAACAGTGTAATACGTACAAAATGGATGTCTATTTGATATCTCATATTGTTTTGGTACGGTTTTTCTAAAAGTTGATCAGTTAGATATACACATAGCCTGTCAAGATTATGGTGTGTTGATATTAAAACAACTTTTTAAATCAATTTTAATATTTTAAATAGTATTGCGATGATTTCTTTTTGAAAGCCAATTTGGGTTTTGGAAATAGCAAGAAGTCACATAAGAAAATTAAGTGGGCATACACTCTTGGATTTATCATGTAGAAGTAACCAAGATTCTTGCTTATAATATTTAGACAATTAAAAAAGCACTATTTCACAAATAATCATCAGTGTTCTTTGTTTGACCTTGACTTACAAATTGAAGAATATGGAAAATATCTTAGTTTGACTGTTTTTCATGCAATGTTCTCCATACATCATAAAATCAACTATACCATCTGAAGATATTAAAATGATCCATACAGTTCTACCATACAAACTTTGTGTCATGTCATATGAGAGCAATTTTTTAAATAATTTACTCAACTATGAAAGAAAACACTTGTGGATTTAATAACTATTTATTTTTATGCATCTGATTTCCATCTGCTGCATTTCTTCAGAAAAAAGGCTTTGTGAAGGTCTACAAAATAATCATAAATTGCTATTTTATAGACTTCATTAAAAAAAAGCACTTTCCTCAAAGCTCCTTTTTAAGATTTTTGAATCAAAAGAAATCCAATGAGGCTAAATCAGGACTATAGGGAAGATGTATAAGTTCTGCATTACCGAATAGTCTCTTAAACTAGAGGAGCCTATCAGGATTTTTTTTGTATTTTCAGATCCTAGAAGTTTGGGCTTTTATAAAAGCGGCAGTTGTCATGAAAACGTGGTAGATTATGAGTTATTTTTAATAGTTTTTATTAATTTTACGTTATCTGTCACTTTTTAATTTGGTTTTTAGTCGAAATTTCAGTTCTTGTAATAGGTACATGTAGATACCAATATTCTGTAAACGCAGGAGTTAACAAAATTGGATTTGTAAGATTTAAAATGTGACTTTCTGTGTAGTAAATATTTTTTGACAAATTGGATGTCGTTTTGATAGTTAATTTGTTTTGCTGTTTTTCATTGATATTTAAAGACTCTGATATACCCTTGGTAACGTATGAGTGACCTATATTTTGGCGATATTGTAAAGTTCGGATTAATGACATAAAGTCAGTTGTCAGTAGGGAATATGAATGCAGAGAACAGTAAAGCTTATTTTGGTAACCGAGTTAAGGGTGGCAAATGGATTCACCCCTTGTATGCTCGACAATCGATAGTGGACCTTACCAATATGACCCGGGGTTTGGATGAGTATATTCTCCAGTAACATCTACAAACTTCCCCTTGTGTGCTGTGTTAACAGGTATTCCTAGAGTGTAGAAAACGGGATAACTGTCTCTTATGTTAGTGCAAGGTATGTGTTGAAGCCTCTAGCATTTACAGACCCTCTCCCAGTGCTGTATGTCACTTCTCAGTGGGAAATATTTTATTTCCATGAACTGAAGGAAAATTTGTATTGACTATAAACATTTAGTTTTCCATATTAATAACTGTCGGTCATGTTAAGAGATATTTATGTGTTGTATTTACACCACTAAATTTAGTTAAAGAATGGGCCATTTAATTTTGACTCAGTTTAAATGACGACATTTGTGTACCCTAATTTAGTTCATGTACTATTTTAATTTTCTATACAGCAAAATTGTTTTGAATAACCCCATAATAGTTGTGACATTTTATCTCTATTTGAGTGGATTATACGACTAACTTCTTCTCATATAATTGTTTTATTTCAACTAGCTTTAGCTTTAAGACCATTACCTGTAAGACTTATAGACTTGGGAGTAGGTCCAAGTAGAACCTGTGTCACATCATTGTAACCATAGAGCGGGCCTGTTCTTGCAAGTGAAGTACCTATTATTATAAAGGTAAAGAAACGTGAATGATCAGTTCTGTCTCGCTGGTTGATGTCTTTTGAGCATACCCTTACTGTGGACAGAGTGGCATCCCAACCTAATTGTGTACCATGTCTGTTGTTTAGTAGGAGTTGGAATGGTTAACAATGATTCCCGTCAGTAGATTTGAACCCCCCTTGAACCACAGTAGTTTAATCGGTACTCGCTGTTAAAGCTGGTTCCGTCGACCAATGACATGGTCTGGCCTAGTGGCTTGTGGGACCATTGCAGCCCTTTTGGATGAATAGATGTTATGCAAAAGTAATTTCTTGTGCTTGCAAAATTGTGGTCATTTTTTATGTAAATACTTATTGACAATTAAATTCTGTACTCGGAACTATTCTATCTTTGCAAGTGGATTGGGTAATAGATTAAATTGTAATCAAATGTATAGTTTGCCTTTATAGAATTGACCCAGATTTTCTAGTATTTTGCCATAACTTTCAGAATTTATGGTTTTTTCTCTTCCCATATACAGTGAAAACTGTCTAAGGTGAAAAAGCTGGAAAAGCCGGAATCCTGCTTATTCCGGAAAATATGCAAGGTCTTGTGAAAATTATAGGGAAAATACATAGGCTAAGCCGGAAACTGCTTAACACGAACACGGAAAGGAAATATAGGTCTGATGGAATAAATGTAACCTGAAAAATACGGAAAATTGTTTCTGCATGTACGTAATGTAAATAATATCTATACTTTAAATATAAATATGTATGTATTTCTTAGAACGAATTAAAATTATATTTGTGTATTAAATTTAACTGTGAGACTTTTTAATTTATTAATAAACTTAAAAGGGACTTATTCATACTATTTTGCTAAAACGCAGAATTAACAGTGCTTGAAACAACTCATATGCACTTTCAATCCTAATTACGTACATATATTGTACAATTTACCGATGCGGTTACAAGTATTCTCACAGTGTTTGAAATTAACATGTCACGTCCATGAAAAAAAAATTGTTTTAATTTTTCAAATCATCTTCAGATTGTCATTTTTAACTAGATTTTGTTTTTTTTTAAATAAAAATGAATCGCATATATAACAGTTACACTTGAAGAAAAAATTAATTAAGGTTTAAGCGTTAAGCAACTCACCGATAAATTTATATGCGGAAAATACAGATGTATGATATTTTGAAAAACAAGGCTCGGTTTAAAGAACAGTGGTTTACTAATGCACACAACTCATGTTCAAAACACAGACCCACGCAATTAAAAATACAGAAATTAACAAAATTACGTATGAATGGTTTATATCTGTCTGATCTAGAAATTTACCAATATCAAGACCAATGTTTAAAACATTGATATAATTATGAACCATCATCAAAAAGGCTTCTGTTCATAATAAAAGTTTAATTCAAACACGATTCCACAAATGTGGAATGTAAAACTTTAAAAAATGTCCAAGTATACATGAAATAAAACATTTAAAATATAATATGATAAAAGGTAAATAAATATCTTATGCAAACCAAAGAATTTATTTAGTGTCACTGTAGGTCACTTATATATATATATGTATGTATGTACTTAAAAAAATGCAAATCTGTTTAAAACGGAAACCTGTGCAAAACGGAAAAATTCATGGTCCCTTGGGAATCCGGTTTAGACAGTTTTCACTGTATTCAATTTGTAGAAGCCCTACTTTATCACAGCAAACAATATCCATTGACATTTTATTGAAGATTGTATTTTGGTTTTCTTGGTAAAGAGGAGACATGTACATTGCATGGATTGTTTCGTAAGGGAATCCCAATGATACACCCAAATTTTTGGAAAAAAAATGTGTATCCTGTTTTGAGGTACCCAATTTATCCCTAAAAATTATCATTTGTTTCTGTTCTGGGATGAGTAACCTCAAAATCCTGTGTGCAGACATTTTTTATTCCTAATTGATAGTACAAAATCTAAAAACCAATTGTTTCAGATACCTAGACTTTTTTGCAACTACAAACAATCTCTTCAGATCTCAAGTTCACCAGTCTTGAGCTTTTGGGTCGTCAGCCAATTCTTTATACTTGATAACGTGATGCTGAATTTACTCAATAAACAATATTCATCCTTTTATGAATTTCTTTTAGTTACATGCCTTTCTTTAGTTAGGAACTTTATACACTAACTTGACTTCATTCACTATAGTCTGCTGTAGCCTGAAAAATTAATTGAACTGAGAAAGGTTAGGTAGATTATATAAATAAATGCCCTCATATTTCACCTGCACTTTTTTACTTTAAAATAAAATCTAGCATTAGCTTTTCATAATTTAAACTCAAAACTGAGATATATTAGGACCTGTAATGTTTTTTTTTGTCTTTTAGATGCTTTTGGATTTTTAATTAATTTTAAGTCAACTGATCAAGTTGATTGATTTTAAGTTCACCTTTTCAATTTAAATTTCACTTTATTTAATAAATGTCTACGATTTCTGATGTTATTTGGGTTGCCTAAGTTTATTCTCTGTAAATCCTTATTTTGTGAGTATAGTTTGACTATCTTATTGCGTAAAAGCGCGGATGTCCAGGGTTTTATGTCGATTCATTATAGAAGGCACACATGTTGATCTACACTTCGATTTTCTTATACCATTTTCTTGATTTTGGGGATAAAACACCTATATTTTTTTAGGTGTTTTATTCACGGAGCTTATACTACCACAAGAACTTTGAATGGTTGATGGCATGACATTGGGACCGCCAACGATTCCCTGTTAGATCCTGTGTCGTACCTTGGTCGAGCCACCAATTGACTCTACCTTACTGTAGATCCAATGAGGCAACCAGCTATCTTGCATTGGGACCCCAAGACGACACCATTTTGTAACCACCGTTAAGAAAAGGACCTTCTACTTCTACCTTATTTTTGAGGGTACAGTTAGTTCTCTGTATTCTTCAAGACTCAAATCAGTCTTCCTGTTCTTTTATCTGTTCTTACACATCAAAGATGGTAAAATTTCAATTACATTCCGGACCTGTATAATTTAATTTTGCATCTAAAATTAGCATTTTTGTCAACCTACAAATTGTGTTACTCTACTTTAAATTAGTTTCATCATAATTATATACATTTGCTAGTGATTCTAGATAAGAATAAATTGTTTTATATAGAAAAATTATTTCCATGTATTAATTATAAGTTCGCGAGGCAGGCGTGGCATAGGAACCGCAGGCTGTTGCCTTGTCCGTGGCGGTTTAGCAGTTCTTGCACTGCAAATTCTTTCCTGTTCGTTTCATTTAAAATATTTAAGATTTACTTTCTATTAGACTTTTGATGTCATTTTGTTATGTACTTTAAATTCATAATTCTGCAAAGGCGTTTTTGAATATACTGAGTTACTGGACGCGAACGATTTATTTTAATTTTTAAATTTAGTTAATGTTAGAAACCCCAAGTGCATAAAATATGGTTGCCATCCACATCATAAA
>JAHWXV010909987.1:0-10326 GCA_024586415.1 Phrixothrix hirtus | reverse complement strand
ATATATGTAACGATTAGAAGAGCAGTAGTTTTTAGTAACCAACCAGACAACATGGCTAATGTATGAAAATGTCTTAGCTAATAAAAATAGAGTACCGCGCGGTCATTAAATTTTTACGCAAAGAAGAGCACACGCCTAATCAAATTAAACAACGTTTAGACGGCGTCTATGGCAACTTATCTGCTTCATATTCCACTGTAAAACAATGGGTAAAATGTTTCCGCTAGAAGCAAAGATCCCTTGAACATGATGGGCGCCTCGGTTGATCAGGTGAAGTGATAACGCCTCAAACAATTTCAATTATTGAAGAAATAGTACTAGAAGATCGTTTAACATTTCTGAAAAAAGTATTCGCCAAATTCTCCATGACCATTTCGGTATGAATATGGTTAGTACGAGATGGAGACCCCGTTCTCTTTCTGCTATCCAACGTCCACGTAGGATCAAATGTGCGCATTCGCATTTAAACATGTGTGGAGACGCTCAAAACCGTTGTTGGTGTCTATTGTCGCAGGAGATGAAATAATGGTTCTGCTTTATGATCCTTTATCCAAAGGAGAATTGGTGGCATGGCGGCGACTGATGAAGCTCGTCCCAGAAGGGCAAAAGTCGCTCAATCAACGAAAAAACTGATGAATAGAGCATTCTGGGATTATGAGAGTATTTAGCTCATTGTCTGTAAAGGGAGCAATACAACTGTCAACAGCACATATAATGCGATGCATAAATTAAGGAATAAGATTCGTGCAAAATGTCGTCGAAAGGGTGTTCGATTATTTTGCGACAATACTACCGCCATTTCAAAGATTGCCATCCACGAATTGGGCTTTTAAGCATTGGAATATTCACCGTATAGTCCGATCATGGCTCCTAATGATTATTATTTATTTTATTATTTAAAAAAACCTTACGGAAGGTCGTTTTCAGAATGGGTTAGGTACAAGCAGTTGTAATAGAACATTTTGAGAGAAAAACTTTAGATTATTTTTACAAGGCTATAGAATTATTAATTGATAGTTGTAATAAATATGTTTCAGTTAGGGGAGATTATATTGAAGAATTAAAATTATTATATTTTGCCAAATTTATTGTTTTCTAAATCAGGTCGAGAATTTATGCGCCTACCTTGTACTAATAGAAATAGTCAATACATTATTAAGGGTATTCCATTTTTTAATTATAAATAAACTTCTCTGTAAGATTACGTTTTACTAAAACCCTTTGTGTAATATCGATTAATTTCTAGTCAGTGAACATAAGTATTGTTTAAACGCTTTTATACACTCAAATAAGTTAAATTCTCATCATTTCACCTCTTAAGTTCTACAGTTTGACCAATTGATTAATGACAAATAAATATCCATTTTTCTAGAAGTTGTTTGAAAAGTTCAAAAAGTAACACTGTTTTCTTTCTTCTCCACTTCTATTAAGTTTCTTACTTCCGACATTTTCCCCATCCTGTCTTTAAGAAGTCTTTCACATACTTTCTAGTGGTAAAGACTTCTCTTTTATCGATTTTGAGCGAATAAATTTAATTACAACTTTGCGCCTTGTGTACAATAGTTTTAGATGAATTTAATTTTGTTCTATACTCCTCGCAAATTTTAAAATTCTATTTTAAAACAACAATTTATTCTCTAAATATATGGAAACACTTTATATTTACATATTTATTATTATTCGTAGTGTAATTTTGTAATTTTTCCTTTGTGAATTGTAAAATTATATTACAAAACATTAAAGTTGAATATTTACTTTTAAAATGCTATCACGAATTTTGATGTTTCAATTACGAAATTTTATTTTGCCATCTTAATATTCTTTATACGTTAATGATTTTTAAATTTAAAGTTGAAAGATTTTCTTTTGTTTTAAATTAAAAAGTTTTAATTTGATTCGTGCAATTTAATACATTTCGTATTAGATGTTCTTTATTTTGCCTTAGGTATACTAATTTGTTCAGTGGTTTATAGGAAAACTGCTTTGTTAAAACACCAAACTGTATTTAGCTAGTTGAGTGCCTGATACAAAATTTTCCACAAAGAAAATCTTACTAATAAATATCCTCTTGAATATGTCAAAACTAGGTACAAAAAACTTTACCCAGATACGTTTTCTGTTAAATATTTAAATTAGCAAATTAAGTGCCAAATTTTAATTTTTTAAAAAGGTTGTTAATTTTATTTTTTGAAAAATCGTCGTTACCGATTGAAACAAGAGAAGATTTTATATAAAAGTTTGCATTAGTTATTTGAATTAAAAGACATTGCGTGTGCTAGTATCTTCCATTTAATGTTAGCGCATTCTACAAAATCTACATGTCCTTATAAGGACAACCTTGCAATAACTGCTATATAGGTAATATTAAACACCAGCATAAAAAAAAGTTTTATTTGGCCATGGTGAAAAACTATTCAGTTTTACATATTCCAAAACCTACTATTTTATTTTTAAATTTTGTCAAATTGTTGAATTATCCCTATTATGTTAAAATCGAATGACAGGAATTGCCACTTTATTATTGCGACTTTTAGGTTTTTGTGATTTTCTTGACAGCCGTTCCAAAGATTTTTTCAAACTTGCCGTATTTTTTATGTCTATAATGCTCTTTTACGAAAATTAATCGGTTTCTTTGAGAATATTTGTTGAAGCAAGTTATTGAGGAAAATCTCTGAAAATAAGCAGTGTTTCGCAAGGTAAACTAATTGGGTGGGCGACCGTTGCCATTACAGTATCAAAACGAATATAAATTATTATTTTAATGATTTATGTGAATTGTTTACATATATAATTACATTCTATTTAAATTTATAAATTACTTTTGTTCTAAATTAGCTGAAGATTTAATTGTAATAGTCTTGTAGTACATGTATTTGGGAAACTATAAATGAATGAACTATTTATGCTATTTATTATCAGCAAAATTGTTCTATATGGAACTTTACAGTAGAATTATTTGTGATATGGATGCCAGTGTATGTATATTAAAATAAACATTTAAGTTTATTTTATATTGAAACAAAGAAGCGCAACCTACCAATCCCTGTTAAGGCAGTCTAAAGTTTAAAAGTTAATTTGTGAAGTTCATCGTTGGTAAGAATATTGGTGTAAACCTGCTAGTGAAGATTTCAATGCCTATTGTGTATTTTAGTTAATCCATTCAACCGCTATTACTTCTTTCAGACATATCATTTTTTTTGGCTTGAGGATTTTCGTACCAAGAAAATCAAACGTATCTTTGAATTAAAAATTTCCTGAAGGTGTAGGACTATTTAAACTATCAACTTTGCGATCCGTGGTCACACTTGCAATGTGACTAACGAAAAATCGTTGCTTAACGCCGATAATAATGTGTTATAAAACATTATTGAATTAATAATATCAAGTATTTATAGTATTGAAATTTATTTGGGGACAACGCAGAATAAAATTTTGATCTAAATAACAGTCACATGAAAACATTTTCCTGTATAGAGATAAAAAAAATGTTTTATTTAATACATCATAGCTGTGAAATTGCCAGCATAAATAAAATACAACTTGATGCATAGTGATAGAAATTTCATGAATGTTTAGTAAATATAAAATATAATTCTATAAAACTGTAAATTGTAGAAAACTAATATTATTAGTTAAGGTATGTGGCTGCATACCAATATAAAAGTGCCAGTCTCCTAACGATTACAATGAATTTTGATAGAATAACTAATTTTAAATGAAAATTGACTGGGAAAGACCATATTAAGGACAAATTTAGCAATGTAGAATTAGATGCTCTTTGTGTCTCGTATACCTAATAGTTACCTTGTTCCCTGAACTTAAATCGCAGCACTTCTTTCTGATTTAGTATATACTCGTGATATACTTTGACCACTTTGAGACATGAATTCCCCCTGAACCATTCCATAATGGGGGTTTCAATGGGTTAACTCCTTGTATTAACCTCCAAAGGGATGCCAAAAGATTGCTTCATTGATATTGCTTCGCAGCGAGATCCTCCTCGAAAAAAATACATCACAAGTACATTCGGACTTTGTCGATGTACCTCTGACCATTACCACAGAGAAATTATATCAATGGAACAGTATCTTTGATACTGCTATCGTTCTTCCGCCAATAAAAACACATTGAACTCCTTGAGCCCCAAAAATAAAACATATCTACTGCGCTGAATAAACAAACAAACAAAACTACACGATTATAGGAAAACATGATCGCAGCCACTTTATTCTACGCTATTGCGTATATAATATTATAAAAAGTTTTCTAATATGAACTATAAATTGTTAAAATATTCAGAGCCTGTGAACGAGCCTTTGATTTTCGATTTATCATTTGATTTTATATCTAGTAAGTAATTAAATTTTAGCCATGTAACAATACACATTTAAGCAATGTATTTACATTGTATAAATCTACTGCGAAAATAAGGGTTGCATAAAATACACAAATTCACGACTACTTTGGTGCTTCAAATCGTCCTCGCCCATTTTAATAAAAATGCTTGAAGAAACTAGTTCAGTACAAAATATGAAACTAATCTGTCTAAATGTGCATGTTCAGCTGATAGAATCGGAACTGCAGAACAAACTGTTGCAAATGGCCGGTAGACGCTAACTGTATGCTGTTCACGAGAATCAGGTATTCCATTAATCATTTTAAGTCGATAGTTGTACAAAATTTTGTTAATACAAAATTACAGCCAGTTAATCACAAGCAATGCTGTAGACATTTTAATTGATTGTTTAGTAAATTACATGCGGTGCTGGCCTTTCCAGGAAATTCGTATTCAGCAACCAAACGCACTTTCATTTGAATCGGAATGTAAATAAATAAATTTTCTGTATTTAGAGGGAATAAAACCATCGAAGTTTTCATGAATAACCTTTAAATGTGCAAAAGATTACTATTTGATGTAGGTTTTATCGAAGTGGAATAATCAGACCATATTTCTTCAAAAACGATATTTGTCAAGCTGTTACCGTAACTAGATAACGGAAGAAAACGATGATAATTCACATTTTGTGGCATGACCGTGAGTGAATACGCATTTCTGAAATTGATTAACAGGAAGATAGTGCTACAAACCATAGAACTCATGAAAACGTTGCATTGCTGCGTTCGAAACTTAGTGATCGTATAATTTTACATGACGGCATTAATTATCCTCCAAGATCTTGCTATCTAATACCTATAGATTTTTTCCTTTAGAATTTCTTGAAAAGTAAATGTTTGTGAACAACTAAAGGCCTCAAAATCGTTTTATAGTTTAATAGCGCCATCAATCAGCTAAATTGCAAAAAATCCACAAAAAATAGCAACTCCAAAATACTTGCTTGTGGTTATTTAAGCGATATTGTGTATCATATATAATTGTGGAAGACGAAACTTTCATTTGAATTTAAAAATTGATCATTTAAATGCACTGCCTTATTTGCAAGGAACGTCCTCTCGGCCCTGTTGTAAAATCCGTTACCATCTGAATTAGGGAAAGGCAGTACCAGGAAATGCAGTAATAAGTATGGTATTCTATTTCTTGATTACGTTTTAAAAAAATAACAAGAACTTTTATAGGAAACGTTCTTTGTATCCTTCATAAAGTAGTGATTAAAATATATACAATATATACAATCCTTATTGAAAAACAATGTTTCATTTAATTAAGTAACGGACGAATCCGATGCCGCGATTGAAAAACCGCCATAAATTCATTCTATAAAGAAGCGGTAATTTTTCCTAAGCACGTCGCCTGATACATTCTGCTGTTCGCCCAATTTCATAAGAAAAGAAGAATAATTTTCTAAAATGAAACACGCAAGTACTGAACGAAATATTTACTCATTTAGAATTTCAAATTGTACGTAAACAGGCTGTAATAGAACT
Source organism: Phrixothrix hirtus (assembly GCA_024586415.1). Classification (NCBI taxonomy): domain Eukaryota; kingdom Metazoa; phylum Arthropoda; class Insecta; order Coleoptera; family Phengodidae; genus Phrixothrix; species Phrixothrix hirtus. Next base: position 4,443 of record JAHWXV010909987.1, on the reverse strand, counting down.
ACAGCTTTTCATACCTATAAATACAAATATAACACATTCACAAAAACCCATATATTACAAAAATAAGTTTGAAGATATTGCAAATTTTCTCAAATAAGGAAGGCTAACATGATTAAGTGATTGAGGCTAAAAGTAATCAATATTATCATCATACAGTGCTCTAAAATTTTGTATTCTTTTCACTAGAATTAGAAAAACGACCATCTTTCAGAGGATTAAAGCTTTTCTGTTGAAAATCGTAGCGTAATTTTCAGATTAAACACAACGATTGTTTATTTGGTCATTATTTTTTTATTATTTGTCAGATTCTTGCAAATCTTGAAAGCATTTACACTACGATCTTGTTAATTGTTCTATATTATTATTTCATTATAAATTGTGAAATAATTATTGAACTATTTTAAGTTCAAAACGTTGTTCACTCTCAACCACGGGTTCACAGGATCAATACTTTTCGGATTAAATTTAATTCAGCTATTTCTGGTTCCTGACAAATCCACCGTGCTGAAAATAGTGACAAAATGTTGTCAAACCAATGTTCTATCATATACTATGCCTTTAAAAGGAATAACGTTAATAAAGTTAATTTCTTGAAGTTTCGTATTCTTAGCAAAGGCTTCTACAGACATACTGTATAACTGTCCTGCACATTCCAAATCCATGCAGTTAAATTACAGGGTAAAAATGCGCAACCGTTGGGTTTTGGTGGTTTCTATAACCTCTAATGAAAAAAAAACAAGTTATAAGTTTTGAGACTACTCTATTTTTCAACACAGTTGCCAGTAACTTCAATCCGCTTAATTCATTACTGCTTCAATAAATCTGATTCATCCTTTTTAAAAGGCTTGCAAAATATTTTAAAGCATGTCCTTCATTGGATGAAAAACGCTTATCAAATTTCTTTATTCAAATCCGTTTTGAATCGCAGTTTTCGATTTCTTTATACTTAAACATTAACATTTATTTAAAACAACTGCAGCTCAAGCAGTGAGTCGCATATGTACGTCCTGCTTTTATGAGGGCCTTTGTGAGGTAAGAGCTGAAGCGATTTTGTTTTACTTTAAGTATTAAATAAATAAAAAGGGTATATCTCATCATATACATATTTGAGCTGATATAATGCATTTGTTATGTTAAGCAAGGAATTAAGAAAAATTAGATCTATTAATTTCACGAACAAGTACTTGATTTACCTTCATTCAACATACCGTAATGAAGTAATATAAAATTAGAAGTAATATATTTAATATGAATTACTACCTAATATGCTTTTAAGGGTCATTCTATATTGTGATATGCCCAAATTTTCTAAATTGTTGGGGCTATTTTATCATCATCGCGCAATGTATCTAATAGTTACATCGTGCTAACTACTTGGAGCTCTCAGTACTAAAAAACCGCAACAGAATATGTAACGGTTGCAATATACGTACTTACACCAAGTTACATATTGTTGTTTAGAGTTATGCCGTCTATTTTTACATTATTTCACCTATAAAAGGTGTTTTGTTAAAGGTGTTATACACTTTTACAGCAATAGAAGCCTTTAACGAACACGAGTCGACAAATGCTTTGTTTCCGAGATACGAGGTTGGTAAAATTACAAAATAAAATCGAATATCTTCTCATGCTTCTAATTTAGTATAGATTTTGATTAAATCATCCCTAGTTTACCTATTTGAAATGTATCAATCAGTGTTGTATATGTGAGGGGGCTAGCCTACACTATTTTGCTTACTGTTTAGGTCCATATAGTCCAGTTGCTGTATAAGGGTCCTGTGCCCACTTATATGTACAGAAAATCACCTTGAATGATATATTATGATTAAGATCCATAATTTCACAATGGACTTAGGAAATATAAATAAAAATTAGGAATTAATTAATTCAAAACCCAATCTAGCCCATAACATATTTTATGAACTAGATTGAGTTTTGAATTAATTAATTCCTAATTTTTATTTAAAAATCACCTTAGTTGAACTTGTAGGTATCATGTAAACGATCAATTTACACCAGGGTGTCAGCCTGGCAAAGTGGACATAACTCTTGAATCCGCCATTCTTTAGATTGCGGTTGTGCGCCTGACATAATTCTATTATGGAGCAAATTACTTAGAAATGACGCTTGCTATCACAGTAAATCTTGTAACAAAAATTTTGCGTAGACCCCGTAGAACGGTTTTGGTTATTACAAAAGGAGTTCTAAAGTTAATTGTTTTAGAGTTATTGAAAGAAAATTAATGCTTCGTGTCAAACTCATGTTTTAGTTTTGCAGAAATCGACTCGTATCTTTGAAACTATGCATTATTTTGGGATGTTATCGAGTCAAAAAACGTTTGCTAAATATTTTTAAACTAAAAGTATAATAAGGGTTTGTGCAGCAGCAGTCTCCGTTTCCGAGATATAGGCAAATATTAAAGGCGATAACACAAATATTTGGTAGTGTCTGCTGCCACGTTTGCCTGGGTAGAATAAAAAAGCTTATAGGAACATCTGTTAAATAACTTTTTTATTTTTAAACATAGTTATTATTCAAATGTATTACAAGTAAAAGTTGTGTTTATATCGAGGGTTGTCTTTAGAATATTTTTAAAATAATCGATATTGTTCTTGTTTTCCAGCAGCACTTAATGTAATAATAGGCGCCGTTTCCGATCTGCCAGTTCCAGACGAAAATAATGTTAACCCACGTCGACTATTTCCAAATTGGCGGACCCAGGAGTTATGACCACTTTCCCAAGCTGAGACCCTGATCAAAATTTATCATAGCCATGTTACCTTCAAGGCCCACTAAAGTAATTTTGTATACACCGAAGTAGACACAGACCCCCCCCCCCAGTAAGTGGGTTAACAGGAATTGCATAAATATTGATAAGTAAAACAGGTACAGCTGGTCAGGGTTTATATTGTCCAGCATTGTTGAGATAAATGTATTTCAAAGCAAATGAGTGCAGGTGGCAATTTTTGAAAATGATAAAAGCCTGGACTACAGACCTTACAAGATATAAGCCAAATAGAAAATATTAATAATAAAGTCTCAAAAATGGATAGTTTTGGAGGTAGAGTAACAAAATTTATCACCTCCGTATTGGAAAACGCTTTCATTTTTGAAACCTTCTTAATTAAAGGTTTTGGTTTGCCTGGAAAATACTTAAAATTGCATGAAATCAATAAACATGATATTTTTCATTTTCAAAACTCTGTACCTACAATTTTTTTACCTTCAATACATTTATCTCGAAAGAAATGCACAATGTTAACTTTAAATTACAGTATCTCTTTAAAAAAAAATAAGAGCCAAGTATTTTGATCATTACTTCAAATCTGCTAAACTCCTATATACCTAAGAATTAACGGATGTAATGTACCACAGCCCTTCCCTATCTACATCGCTGGTCGAGTTGTTTTAAGTATGTAAACTGTTCAGGATAGAGCCAGATTTAACCAAGCTGTGCTAAATTAAAATATTGAAAAGTAATTTATTTTATTTGACAACTATTTGGCATCTCGAAAACAAATAATTTATCGAATCATGTCTGCGGTAAAGGTTTGTAATATGTTGAACTTTAACTAAGTTAAGTTAATATTCTATCATTAAGCTGAAGATTTTAGATGAGCAATCATTAAATAAAGGTCAATGAATTCGTCCATAGTTTCTTCCAATTTTCTTTTCCTTTCTATTTTTTTAAACACAATAAAGATGATTGCGACACTATTAGATGTTAATGTAACCATCGTAATATTTAACGCAAGAGGAGCTCTAGTAGTTCTCGGCGAAGAATTTTGTAGCCTCGTGTTGCCAAATACCAAGGTACTGGAAAAGTTTATAATTGCCTATTGCAAACTTTCACAAGTGTAAATAAAATCTGAGTTTTCCATAGCTAGTAACTTAAATAGTACCGTTTTTATTTAATTTGTTATTCTATGCAAGGTAGCTTGACAGATTTAATTTGCGTCCTTCTATTTCCATTTCGTGCGCCAATCATGCAGAAAGAAGTTATTAGAGTAAGAAACTTTAACTTACATTCATAATGAACTGAACTATTTGTGTATTTTAAATTTAGTTATAGCGCAATCTAGATATTCATCTAGTGTATCAGTAGTTTGCGGAGAGGTACGCAAAATATGTTAAAGTGTAAAGTTGTCGTCCGTCAACTGCTGACGTTCTTTGGAATGTTTCTTTGAACTCTTTGCTTACAGTGACGTCATTAGTTTTCAACTTCTTACATCAGCTTTAGGAATTGGTTTTCTGGGTATTCTCTTGCATAAGTCTTTGTTGGTTCTAAAAAGAACCTTGATGACGTTTCGGTAGAATCATATTTGCCATTTTCAAGTTTACGCTTTAGGTCTCGATCTGGTTATTCGTACAAAACTGTTTCCTTTCACCGTTGGTAGGACTTTATATACTCCTCTACTCTCACTTTTTTGACAAGCGTTATTC
>JAHWXV010909975.1:0-11032 GCA_024586415.1 Phrixothrix hirtus | reverse complement strand
GTGAACGACTGGCGCCCTATTTGCTCTTTACTGTACTTCCTTCTTTTATTTTTAACTTAAGCCGACTTTGGCATTATCTAAACCGAGAAGAGACCAACCGGGAAGTGTTATACTCAACAACTTTACACCTGCAGCGATTACACCATACCCCTCCTTCTCCACCACATTGCTACTGAGCTAGAATCAGTGGCAGTTATTTTAAATTAAAGTATTTCACCGATTACACCATACCCCCCCTACTCCACCGCATAGCTTATGAGCTAGAATCCGTGGCAGTTATTTTAAATTAAAGTATTTCAGGCTCTGATGAAGGTGACAATTTATCCCCGAAACGTTAGCCGATAAAAATAAACAATTTCCTGTTCCTTATTTTTATTTTGAAACAAATTCCACATAGTGGTAAAAATAAAAAGAGAATATATATATATATATATATGGTTACCCTCTAAATCTTCGCGAAACACATCCAAGAGTAACCATCAATAAACGTCATAATTTTTAGAAAGGAGTCTGATGCCTCTTGTTAAACTACTAATATTAGTTTTGTTTATAAAAACAGGCTAATCTAAAACTGAAACAGTTGTAATCAGAATTTATATTTATTTTAGGCCTAAGACTATTTTAATCTTAAGATTATATTAAGATTATAATAGTTTTTTGGCCTTTTAAATTAACAAAACTAATATTAAACGTCATAATGTATAAATTGTTTTCCATTCTTATTATTTTGTTTCTATTTATATATCGGCGATTGGGTTAAATGAATTAAGTTAATTTGGAGCCAGACTATATAAACCGAAAAATATAATTGTACTGTTTATTAAATGAACTCATTTCACCTTACGTTCTATTTAATTTGATTTTCTAAAATATACATATATAGTAATAATAAAATATTTGATATTTGAATAATAGTATGTTTCAGTATAGCTATTTCAATAGACTGCAACTATTCCAAGCTAATTATATATAAAAGCTCATGAGATTATTGCCCCTATTTCAAAAATGTATTTTTAGAGAATTTGTAAATATCAATATAAATATTTTTGATGTATTTTTAGATATACAAGATTTTTAAAAAAATTCGTTCCCGTCTGGGGTTCGATCCCAGGTCCTTTGGCGTTACAAGCCAATGGGATCTACCACTGAGCTAATAAATGGACTTGAATACCAGTAGACAAACTAATTCTTCTACTCGTAAATTATATATATTTATTAATGCGAAACAGGCAACTAACGTTCAACCAATGATTAGCTCGCAAACAATATGGCTCCACACCACTATATAGGCAGTTTCTGATTTTAGTTAATACAACTGTGAATGGCATTCAAATATTATGTTAATAGTTGTACCATTAACTTAATATTTAAATATTATTCGATTATATTGTGTTAAATTCCTGTCCAAACATTTTATCGTTATTTGTATTCATTCCTAAGGCAATAACGTATTCTTATAGTCTAAAATTGGAGTATTTGTTTCTAATATGAATAATATATCTATCTTATCAACAAATTGTGTGAAGTTGAAAATATATTATGAGCCATTTTGAACCATTATTGAAAGTATTTTAGCTTGTAACCCTTTTTTGTGGAGTATTCAAATTTTGCTCTTAAAGATTACTAATGTAAAGCTCTCTAAGTAATGGATCACCAAACCTTCTGAGATAAAACGGAAATAAAAGTAAACTTCTACAATTGAATATAAAATACCTACAGTTTGTGTAATGAAATCGGCTGCATAATGTCAATAAGTAAACTAGTTCACTACATCTCTGGTTTATTTATTACAAAGGATGTGTTGAAAATAAATAACATTACAAATACAACGAATACCCCATACACATATTGAAAAATTCTTATTGATGCTCTAGCCTAATAAATTTTGAAAATTTAAGTGACATAGTAAACGTAAAATTTGAAATTTGGTATTCTAAGAATCAATTACATATACTACAAAACTATAGGGCATGGAGAAATTAACATATAGAAATTATGTAAACATTAACCACAGATATGCTTCTAATCGAATACAATGAATACATCTAAAACGGTTTAAATTTTGATACTTTATAAAGTAATTATCAACACTTCTTTGATACGCTTATAGAATAATAATTTATATTCTAATGCTTATTTTAATAATAATTAATAATATGTAATAGTGTGGTGAGTATTGGCTATTTGCTATTCATAAAAAATAGTAAAAGAACTAAGAAAACTGTAAAATATTGTAGGATTTTGTATAAGGAAAACGGCCGATGTGCACCGCACTGAAGTAAGGTGGTGTGATAATTAGCCGGTTTCCAAGAAATGACGCCATTGATCACCGAATGTATATAATTTCTGTCAAACTCCATTTGTTAGTAGGCTTCAAATAAATTTTTAGCGCTATATCTCATTTAGTTTATGTTTGACAGCCATAAAAAGCGAACAACTTACGATTGAATAAAAACGAATTTCTTGCATTTACTAAGCATTACTTTTTGCACGGAAAAACCGCGACAGAGATAAAGGAAAAGCTTGATAATCATTATGGCACATCTTCTCAAGTGAATTTAACTGCGATTTATTGGTTTACCGAATTTAAACGTGGTCGCACAAGCACAATAGAAGAGCATTGTTCAGATCGACCAATCGAAGTGACCACAAAAGAAATGATCGATAAAATCCATGATATTGTTTTGGAAGATCTATGAGTGGAAGTACATGAGATAGCTGATATCGTAAATATCTCAAAAGAACATTTACATGTGAAAAAGCTGTCAGCAGGATGGGTGCCGCATTTGTTGACAATCGAACAAAACCGCAATCGTGTGGTCATTTCAAAGCAATGTTTGGCGATGTTTCAAGGTAACTCAGTTGAATTTTTGCATAGATTCATAACCGCAAATGAAACATCTGAAATAATACATCAATCAAAACAATGAGTGAAGCTGATTCAAGTGCGCCGAAGGAAACAAAAGTAGTTGAATCAGCTGGAAAGTCTTTGGTGACTATTTTTTGGGATGCGCAAGGTGTAATACTCATCTAATATCTTAAAACGCAAAAACATATCACAGGATATTATTATGTGGCATTTCTGGACCAATTTAACGTTAAAATAAACAAAAATTGACCACATTTGACAAGAAAGAATGTGCTTTTTCATCATGATAACGCACCAGGTCACACATCATGGAAAGCTTAACAGAAATTGGATGAAGTACGTTACGAATTGCTTCCACGTCCACCATATTCTCCTGCTCTAGCTCCCTGTGACTATTTCCTGTTCCCAAATCTGAAAAAATGGCTTGGTGGAAGGAGATTCAAATTAAATGAGGAAGTTGAATGGGAAACTGATGCATATTTTCTTAATTAGGACTTAATAAATCGTACTACAAGGACGGATAATGGAATTAGAAAAACGTTGGACTAAGTATATCAAGCTAAAAGGAGATTATGACCAGAAGTAAAATGAAATTTTTAAGAAAAAGTTGCGTTCTCATGTTCAAACGAGCTATTTATCAGACCGCCCTCGTATTGTAGCAAATTGGAAACGCTGTTAGAATATGACAAATTTAATACTCACAATAAATTTAATTTAACCATCTATTTCGTTTCTGGCCAATCACATATCATAATAGAGGGAGAAAGTTTTTATTAACGACAAACCGGCATTTCCTGTTTGCCTAATACACAGTGTTCTAATACAATCATGTAATAACAGAAAAAGTTAATTATTAAATTTAAATTACTTAAAGATAAAGGTAAACAACAACTAACACTAATATTAAAAGAAAAATCACCCAGATAGATGGTACAGTAAAATAATAACAGAACTTCTTAATATTTGTATTACTATTTCCATATCCAAAGATTTTAATAGACTAAATTTTTTTCTAAATTCGATAAACTTTTTTGTTAATATATCACGAGAACCAAACATTAAACCAAAAACTAAAATATTTCTAACTTTAAATTTATTTTTGTAGTAATTTATAGTAGGTTCATAAATTTCACATTTTTCTCGTGCACTTCGCCTGGTTGGTTACGATGGCTTTCAAATTTAATAGTTGGATCTATTATATAAGCATTCACTCTAGTACCTTCTATGGCTAGTATGTCAATTTTTCTGATACTGCCCGTTTCAGATACTACAAATATTTCTTTACGAGTTTCATATCCTTTCTGCCGTAATGCATTTGCAATCAGTGAACGTACTTTATTATGCCTTGTGATTCGTAATTGTTCTCCAAAACTGCAGTAGCTTGATATATGGGCAAGAGTTTCTCTCTCACTTTAATGTCTGCAGCGGGTTGTATTACAACTACGTCATGGAACGCTACACACGGCTAATACGTTGCATAGTATTTTCATACAGTCCCTCCATTCTAAATTTGTTAAACCATGCTCTTTATATATCCAACTATTTGCTGTTTTAACTTCATCATACAATACTACATCACGTGCTTTGCCTTGATGGCTACACCATTCAATAAACTATTTGTTGTGTGATATAGTTGGCAATTTTTTAGTTATGTCTTGAGTTGGTTTTATTGCTCCAATTTAGACACCGGTAATTTTCAACATATCCATGCAAAGTTTCTTTTCTTCATTAAAATTACCAAACATCTTTTGAGAATAATTTTTTAGAAATATAAACTTTCCATCGATTCAGAATTTTTTAGTGTTAATTTCCCTCTGTCTGGTAGGCAGGTTTTTATACATTAATTATTAAATATAGACGAAATTCAATTATTGGTATTTAACACATTGACAAATTATTTTAATAACACGGACAACTTCACCTTTGCGCTTAATATAATTGACTTTTATGCCACCCTATGAATAAATCTGAGCAAACGGTTGTTTCTTGTTACTAAAGCTATTCTCAAATAGCAGGATGAATTTGAAATTTGTATTCCGTTGGATGTCATATGTGTATATAATATTGTTCCATGAATGATTTTCATAACGTGCAATGTATAAAAGTATACGAAATTGGTGGTTCGTATATTTCAGTTTCAACACTGTAAATTATAGAACGCATCGCTATGAAAACCACTGGCGTGCTGCGCCATATTAAAATAGCGGAAACCACACGTGTGTGAATAAAATTCTTAAGAATATTTTATTCTCCGTGCAATTATTATTTATTCGTAATACACCCTGTATTTAGATATGAATAATTCTTTTATGTTTCTAAATGAGTTACATGTAAGGACCGTGGTTATGTGACAAGAAGGTCGAGTACCCTCTATAGGTAATAGACTTGTAAAAGCGAGCAGCGCTTAGAAAATAAATGACGCTAAATCATCCATGAGGTGATAAATTAAGTAGTCAATCTATGTGCAGTAATCGAAAGTACAAGTTTGTAGTCGTATTGTCGGAATTATCCATAATGTTAAAACTAAACAGGGCTTTGATTTCAAATTTAGCGTGAAATCATAGAAATCGACGAGTCCTTGAAGCTTTTGCAGAAAGTACAAGGCGAGCTTCTCTTGGTGTCTTATTGAAATTGTTATTGAAACAAGGCAGTTGATTATTTTTAAATTAATATCATTTTACTCAAGAGAGTACACTTTCAGATTATTTATGGAACACAATATCAGTTAAATGGCTGCACGGATGGCTTAGCAGTACTAGCTTCTCTTAAACTACTTTTTCAGTACATTGTCAGTTATTTGCAGCTCTGTTTTACGAATATCTCGATGAATATATTCATTAAGTGCGTCAATTATTTGTGAGTCGTTGAAGTAACATCGGTCCTTAACATTGCTCCATAAATAATAGTCGAATAGTGCCAAATCACAGCCGTGCACTTGCCAAGGGACGTCTTCAAAATTTCTGATAGCATGGTTACCAAACTTAGTGCACAATGCATTGTTTAACAGTTGGTAAGGCTTGTTGCGTCATCCTGCTAGAACCAAAGATTGTCCAAGTGGAAATGTTCTAATAGTGGCCACAAAAACTCAGTTGGCATGGCTTTGTCGCGCACACCGTTCACCATACCCTTCTTACTATCTTTATTTTGATAGAATTGGAAAACCAATGATGCAACTACTTCAAGATCCACACCAAGTAGCTACTCATGTAGGTTTTTAGCAACCCCAAGTCCCACAGTTTTGTTTATTAACATAATCGCTGAGATCGGAGTTAGCTTCGCCTGAAAAGATAATTTTACAACGAAAATTGACGTCATTCTCCAACTCATTTAAAACTCACGTAGAAAAGCGATAAGCAAGCAGGTGGTTATTTTGCTTCAATTCTAAAGTGAGTTGCATCTAATAAGCAAATAATCTACGGTCTTTATACAATATTCTCCTCAGGGAAGTACGGTGGTGCCCAAATGATGTTCCCTGTGAGAAGTTAAGGTTGTTGGGTTATCACGCACATTTTGGGTGACAGAAGCTATTCTTTTAGCTGTACGCACCGGAGGAGTACGCGGATACCTTTTGACATCAACAAGCATTCAAGTTTCACGAACTTTCTTTATGAATTCTGCTTACACCAGGTGCTGATATGGCTTCATTCTAAACAAAAATTCTTCTTGGGTTTGGAATAGTTTGCAGCGCAACGCTCGCTTTGCAAATAATTTTTCAATATTTCCTGCCGTTTTTCAAGAGCAAAGCGATCCACTTCTTACAGCGCGGTTCGATACTACATATATATTAATCTGTTAAGCGTGCCAGTGTTTCTAATGCCGAAATAACACAAACTTCAAAAAAAAAACAGCAGATGGCTCATCCTTTATTTTATGGTAGTGTGTTATCACGTGTGCGAGTGCTTAAAATAGAAAGAACTATCTTTTGACTGATGAAAAAACATGAAGACGAGAATAGTCAAGTAGCCCTGTTATAACAACCGAACAAAATGTCTTAAAAATTAATGGCTTTACAGTTTAAGTATTCGTATGATGGCAGACATGTTGAAAATTGTAGCATAGTTGTGTCCAAATACCACAGCGCAAAAACACGCGCGGAAACATATTTTTACTGAATTCATAGAATAGCTCGCAGCAATAAGAACTTTCTTATTAATAACAAAAAATATGTAAAAAGGAAACTTTTAGCCATTAACGCAGACCATAAATTAGTAATGTTTTAAAATCTACAGGGTGATTCGTCCAAACTTACATTTTTTAATGAGATGTCCTGTGTATAATTACATTTTTGAATTCTACTCAATATTACTACTTCTTCGATCTATTATATTGGAAAGTAATACTAAATGCTTTAAAATTTATGGCCGCTTTTATCATATTAGAGTTAACTCTAACGCCGTATTTCTAATTAGGCGTTACATTAGAAGTAATTATTTTATTACTAAAAAACAGTCAGTGTCGTGAATTATAATTAATTTTTTGCACTTCCGAGACTATAACACCACATTTAATTATATATTTCCATAACTAAAGCGGCAATTTTAATCTCAAGGAATTAAAATTTTACTTTAGTCCCACGGGAAAGAAAGTAATTTTAATCCTGCATAAATAAAATAAATCCCTAGCAACAGCAAAAATTAAACAACTAAAATTGCATATTGCTGAAAGCGTTACTGAAGTGCTTCGCAAATCAAATTTAAATAGCATTTGCTGTGAAGCATATATTGACAAATCGAGTGAACTGCCAATGCAATTTTACCTTCTTCGACCCCTTTTATTTCAAATATTTCACTCGCTCGAGAAATAAATTTTCTCTCTCGAGATTGAAAGAGGCACTTTAGTTCCTTGTTATATAATACACCATTTTATTTTAATAAAATGACTAATTTGTATACAGAGTGTGTCGGTGTTCAAATTTACAGTGTCCTTGTTTATTTAAGTGCACTTGCTGTATATATCAATGCTGCATCGTTACTTTTTGTGTTTCATTAAGCATTCTTTATATCTAAATGTCATATTTTTTTTCGTTTTTAGAATCCAGTCTTTAGTTAATTATTGCACTTTGTAGCATACTATTCGAAATAAGTACAGTAAAAAATAAGCAAATGATAAACATTTAATATTTAAACGAATAACGCTATTAAAATTACTTGTTGGTTCCAATGAATTAAATACAGTGGTGTTTCTAATTGAATGATTTAAAAGGCATTGCAACAATACAACTTCGAAAAAAGGTGATTTAAAATAAAATTGAGATAGAGTTTTCAAAATATTAGATAAAATGTTTAAAATGTCCCGTTACAAATCTTGGCAAAATTGTAACTAATCCTCAAACAATCAACCTACATTCTCCAACATGTTAGGGTTACTGTTGTGAGCAGCATTCCCAAACCTATCGTAAGTGTTTTCTTTTGATGTTTGAGAAATAGTGGATATCTAAATTTACAAAAAGAAGTCAATATTTGCCAAGTCTAGCAATCGCGATGATCTCACTCTTCCCAACAACCTTTCGCTACATTCATTGTTGAGGTGACTAATAAATTGGAACAGTATAATTTAGTGGTGCCCGGTCGTGCAAACGTTATGTTCTTCGTTTAGTACCTAAAATGATATATTTTCCAAAGTGCATTTAAATGAATTTGTCAAAATTTCAAGTAAACTTAACCGCTTTAATTTCTGTTGAAAAAATAAGATCCTACAATATAGTCGTCAACAATTTCACTCCATGCATTTGCGGGGAGGCTGAACTGACTGTGAATTATTAAGTTAGGATTGTAGATGAAAAATAATAATGAAAACTGTGTATATTGGCGAAACCGTTTTTATGAAATCCTGCTTCATCTATAAAGCCAACATTATGAAACGTTAATTTATCTGATTTAATTCTTAGTTGCCCCTAAAAGCAACTTCCAGTTCATAATCTATTCGAAATAGTTCTTAATGGATGATGAGATTTTTTTCTTTTGAAAATTCTCTGTTACTCTTATAGTTAACAAAACTTTCATTTCATTTTTTTTGCAAAGACAGTTTTGTCCTCCCAATGTTTACGTAATGAAATTACTACTTTGATCAAACCTATCCATCATACTCTGAAGCAATATTTTAGAAAATTGTCTCTTGTTGTCAAGAATGTTTCTCAGCAGTACCAATACGCAAACTGTTACTCATTGTAAAATTTTAAATTTAGATTTAACGGAAAAATATCTTATATAATTACACTGCTGTATAACGAATGTCATAAACAAATGACAATTTTATCAGTTTTAAGTAAAAAATAAGAATTTGTCCCAAAACTTTTACAATCAGCACTTGCCATAATTTTAACAAGGTAGGTCCTTTCCTAATTCACATACATGGTTAATATTAAAACAAGAGACAAGCAGCCAACAAGTGTAATTTTTATTAGTAGGTAGGTCCTTTCCTAATTCACATACATGGTTAATATTTAAACAAGAAACAAGCAACCAACAAAGGTAATTTTTATTAGTTGTCACTCATTATTACAAATCACTACCAAATTTGTATTTCTTATTTATTAATCCTGAAAATGTTCACACAAGAACAAAAGATATTTATTGTGCAAAATGGCGAATGGCAGTACGATATAAATAATTGCGTAGCAGAGTTTACGCAACGATTTCTATTGGGTGTATTTAACAGGAATCAGTTTAAAAGGTAAGTGTTACGATCAGTTGATTGTTTCCGCAGCACTGGTAACATTAATCATAGACGAAGGAGTGGAAGACATTGTTCTCGTAATGACAAGGTAATAAATAATGTTAGAAATGCAATACAAGAAGAAGCTCTCACTTCAATTAGAAAACTTGCACAACAGGAAAATTTAAAATGTACCACTATCTATACGGCTGTTTGTCAAGATCTTCATATGTATTTATATAAGTTGCAAATGTACTACGAACTTCTACCACCAGATTATAATATAACACTGGCGTACTGTTAGCGGTTCAATGAAAATATGAATGATGATGTGTTAAATTTAGCATTGTTTTCATGCGAGGCTTGGTTTCACTTAGAAGAATAATTAAATTCTCTGAACATGCATATGTGGAGCGTTGACATCCCGCATTTTTTTTTGGAGAAGCCCCTTTGCATGCAGCTAAAATTGTGGTTTGGCTAACGAAGTCAAGGCGAGGAATTATCGGTCCAATATTCTTTGAAGGTAATGTAAATTGCTGCTATTTATAAACATGTTATTTTGTGACTATTTATTAATGAAGTTCATGATGATGAACTCAAAAACAGCTTCTTCTAACAGGATTTTGCTAGTGCGCACGTAGTTTCACGAATTCTTCTGCGACAAGTTAATAAGCAACGACAGATTTCCACCGCCTTCTTGTGATCTCTAACCCCGTTAGACTTCATTATTTTTCCATAGTTAAAAAATTTTGTATTCAGAGATCCAGTGCATACAATAGGAGATCAAAAAGCAATATAATAATAAGATGTGAAGAAATAAATGACAGAATATTACAAAATGTGTTTGATAATACGAAATTTCACATAAATGCGTGTATTAATGAAAACGGACAGCACATACAGCATTTGCTATAATTTTTAAGTTTCTGTTAATTTTAGTTTTACCTGTAATACTATAAAATCAATCATAGTTCTTGAATTATTTATTAATTAATCATTTTTATTAAGGATCAAAATAACAAATTTGGTTTTCATTAAATATCTTCAGAAAGACTCCGTTTTCCTCTTTATATAAAGGTCAGTTTTAATGAGAAAATAATTTGGGAGGCTTCTATATCTGTCAAATCTGGAATATCATGGAAAAAAATAAATATTTTTATTCCAATTAGGACTTTTACTTAAGAATTTGCAGAAAAATCTTCAGTTATTCTTTATTTCGGTCAGGAGACCAATGAGCTTCTTATTTGTTTTTTGTTTAGCGCTTCGTAAGGAATTTCCACCAAAAATGAAGCTTTCTGTTTTAATATTTTTCAAGTTTAACTCCTATTCGGAAACTGGTTTTTCTTTGGGGAACCTGATAAAACTTGAAGGGAATTTGAATCCGATTAAGATATTTTGTAATGTGTCTACGCTCCTCATCCCGTTTGTCTTTAGTCAAATAATTAAATAAGCAATTATTAAAATGCAAACTTGATGTTGAGTTAGGGTATAAACACATTAATTATATAT
>JAHWXV010909814.1:0-13241 GCA_024586415.1 Phrixothrix hirtus | reverse complement strand
CTTTAAATATATATATATATATATATATATATATATATATATATATACTTGGAAATGTAATATATGTGCTGGCATATATACATATTACAGATTACGTCTGATATTTTGCCAACATATTTTTAGCACTTTGTAATAATTTTCAATTAAGCAAATGGCAAGTGGCAATTTATTCCATTTTATCCTATAAAATTAATTTTTAACACATATAAATGGAATATATGAAATTTAAAAGGAAACCCTTGTTCCTGAGGCTTTTGATTTATTATGAACATAACTATGACATTCCTAGGTACAAGTATGTTTTCGAAACTACGGAGCATATCAAGAAGCGTTTGTTACATGTATAACTATCAACATAATATTTAACCACTAATAGATATTAAAGGGTATCTGATTTTATTAGATCAGTATTCGCAATGGAAATATTAGCAATTCTAAATATTTCACTTATCTTATAAAATAAACCACTTATTTGTAAAAGTTGAAGTAGCTTTTTATTTAGTTTAGCGGTGTTTGAGGTACTGTGCAAAACAAAATTCAACGCAATCATTAATTTTTAGATGTGTATATTTAATTTTGAAGTGAGTAGCTCATTTATTTAAATCGAAACTCTCTATTATATAGAATTTAGCTTTAATGCTGAAAATATTCAAAATTGTAGTACTAAATTTGATTACTTTGTGTTGAAAATCAAATCTTAATAAATGCGATATCGTATTTTAAATAGTTGATAATAAAATTATGATAGTATTCAATCATTTGCTTGACGCCAGCTATCGAAAATGTCTGGACGGTTATAAAAATTTTGCTTCGTGAAAGGAATATAAGAAGACTCTTTTATCGATAAGTAAGATCCTCATTTAGGATGACTTGCTTTTTGATAGCTTTTCATTGACTCCTTAAGAATCGTTTTGTACTCTTTAAGGCCGCTTATTCTGCATCACTAGCTGCCAATTAAAATACATTGTAAATTAATTACAGATTACTCGGATTTTAAGAAATAGTACCGGTTTTAGTAATTTATGCTTTAAATGAAACTGTTGAATTTTTTACTTTGCAATGTGTTATAATAAATATTCCATAAAAGGGAAAGGTAGATGCTTAACCTAAAATTTATTATTTATTTAACAAATGAAACAAATAGCGTTGTACTACAGTCAAATTATATTTACTATCCATCACGTTACGTCAAATTTTACTCACATCAGTATTTTTTGTTCGCAATACAGATCTAAATGCATGATATTTTTCTATAATGCAACATAATTTCTACAAAATAATCGCTTTTTTTATAGTTAAAAAACAAACTATTTTTGCCTTAAACTTAAAAACAATACGCAAGCGTTAGTATACCGAAATAATTTAATAACGCTGACTCAATTGATCCAACTAAGATAACGAAATTATCCATTTAATCCATTGTGTTAGCATAGGACTAAAGTAAATGTTCGCATAAAAATTATTGTGCTTGCATAGTTTATCGGGCACTTCGGTTCGATGTTTAATATTCTGAAGTATTAATGGCAACGAACCCTCTATATTGCATAATATTTATATAATATTATTGACAATTATATTGAATGATAAGTTCAATGAACATTCTAATACGCCATTCTTTTACTGACATTGTATCAATTGCTGCTGTGTAATTGTAACCATATGCAACTTTAGCTATAATAAAACAAACCCAGCCCAAACTGCAACGAAACTAATTAATTGTTTAAAAGCCTTTATCTGTATATGCCCTAAATTATTATTATTTATTTACACTTATTTACTTAAATACTTATTTCACAGTACACGAATAATAAACGTTTACATTTTTATTTATGTATAACAGATACTAACAAGAGAAGATTCCTAAGAAAACTGAACAAAGGGAACTTAATCTGCTATTTATATAGAAAGCACAAAATCCAGAACTTTAAGGAATAGTAAAGTATAAAATTAGTCATAGTGCAGATCCAATACATCAGTTATAGTAATGAGTTATTCGTGATTACATCATGTATTTCAGTCAGAAGAAACCTTCTACAGTGTTGCATTGAATGTTATATAAAATTACTGTTGTTTCTAATTTTGTTACACCGTTCCTTCATTAAAACTGTTTTATCCCGTAATAGTAACTTTGGACTTGCTCTAGCGATTGTTCTATTTTTGTTCGCGAATGTCGAAATCCGCACTGTGGCCTACACTTACGACCCCATTTCTTGAAAAATGGTAGTCCACAGATTTTGTCGGTGATGGAGTTCCTATTCGATTCCAATTACACACCAGCATCTTGATACCAGTGTCTCAAAACACAATATCGAACATGGTACGTACCAGACGTAAACTAAGCAGGTCTAGATCGCAGTCGAGCTTTGCTACGGTTGACTTTCTATCCGCTGCGATGTAAATTTGTTTCTTTAGATCCTATAATGCTTTCTAAAGGTCTTCATAATATGTATTTTGATGAGATAATGCATTCGTCACAAGATAGTAAATATTACACATGCATTGGCGACGACGGCATAGTAGGTAACATGCTCTTCTAACTTCTGGCCCTCGCTGCTGTATTTCTTCTACGCCGCCTTACCTTTTTTTAACGTCGACTACGATGTCACGGAATATTAGGACGTCTTTATCGTACAATATGCCAGGAGGTTCTCGTATTCCTCAGCGGTAACCCTAAATCGAGCTTGTGGGGCCCCAAACAGGTTGATATAAATTCGGTAAATGACTGTTCACTGATCTTGACTCCTAAATTTTCTAATTCAGCATAGTTCGCCCTTTGTTCACATTCTTGTTGTTCCGGTTCTGCATTCTTCTCAGCGTATCTGGCTAACTGGTTCATGAAAACCACTTTGGGTTTTTCTCTGGGCAATCTCGTTATTCGGTAGACTATATCGTTAATCATTTTTGTCACTTTATAGGAAACTTCCCAAGACCTTTGCAATTTAGGAGCTGAGCTTCGTCGTCGCTGTGGCTAGTACAACCAAACTAGGTCATTGGACTAAAGTCTTCCCGTTTTGAAACTTATATCATAGTCGAATTTCGTTCGATCACTGGCAAATTGAATGCTATTGTAAACTCTTGTGAAAACCATCGTCATATACATTTACAGAAGTTTCCTACTCTCTAGGTTTGCTACCAAACTCCAAATCGTAAGGTAGACTAATTTCATGCCCAACGAACACCTTAGCTGTCCTCTCCTTTACAGCTGACCGATATACCATCAAGAGCAGATGTAAGTATTGGTGCCAATCTTCTTTATAATTTGAGGCAACTTTCGACAAATACTTGCCCATTACTTGATTCGTGCATTTTGTGATTCTATCTGACTGTGGATGAAGAGCTATTGTTCTGGTCTTGCATATTTCCAAAAGAAATGACTAATCAGTTCCTTTACTAGGATCTCGGTCACTGGAACTACTTGTTTATAAGGTACTGTTTCTAGACGCGCATGTTACGCATTTTCAGCACAACCCCTTAGCATCATCCTTGCAGTTTATCCAACACAATTCTTCGCGGACATTTTTCAGAGCTTTCTTTACTCTCATATGCCCTCGTGATGGACCACCATGCTGTTGTCGTGGAATTTCCGTACGTGTTTATCGAAATCACCAACTGCATTCGTCTTTCACTTCCACCACCACTTCCCAGGGTTCTTTTAAGAAGGCTGTCCTGAACCTGCATGCAATCTCATTGAAACCACTATTGCCTTAACAACGCAATTCAATGAGGGCACTTCCACAAAACTTGGTCTTCTACCGCCATTCTTCCATTTCAATAGCAACCTCAGATCTAGGTTGATTCTTAAGCTTGCCTGACATTATCTAGTTTCCAGTGATCGCATATTATAGTAGTACAGTTGAAAAGAGGTTGCTAAGACTTTTGCCTGCTGGTATTCTGTATTATCAACGAGACTGCACACAGTCTCTTGGCAATTTTTCTGTATGTGCCCCTATTTACCCTACTTCCTGCACCGTGGTTTACGTCCAATAATGCCTATTATAGACTATCAACAACATATTTCACTTTTCGATCGGAGGTACGCGGGTGTGGCCCTCCATGCTTATTTGGTCATTTCAAATTCCAGTGCATGAGCCAATGTACTATCAAGGTCACTTGTACGTCCTAATCTAAGTGACTGTTGTATTTGCGAACCTAGAAGAGCTTCAGAAATTGTTTTCTCCACAATCTGTCCATTAAAACTTTCTGGAGTCGTTGATCATTCTAATATTACTAGCCGCGCAATTTCAGTTTGAATTTCTGAGAGTTCTCTCCAAATTTATGCGCAGGACTCTTTAGCTGGGCACAGTAGACCTATTTTAGATTTTCACAAGCATATCGTGTTTCTAGTTTTGAAACAAGATAAAAGAATTGTTTTGGATATCATCTGGTATAGTTTGTAGAATGTTTGAGGCATTCCCACGGAAAGCCGCAATTAAGGCAGTTGCATTTTCTTCAATGGTACGTCTATTTGATGTTGCAGCTGGCATGAATTGTTTATAATAATTGGCCCAGGATATATTCACGTTATACATGAGTGCTTAATGTGACTTAAAGTGCTAGGCATGCAACAACATTCAAGTAATCAACTTGCTACACATTCACCTCTGTTGATTATTCACGAGGAGCAGAAAGCGGCTCCTTCTTAGGAATTCTAACTTCTTCATTTACAGTGAGAAGAACGACCTTTTGAAGTAATTTATTACATTACTTTTCTACCTCCACACACCTTATTAACATTTCATGGGTAATATCTTCTATTTCTTTTGTTTATTTATTCGTCAGGCTTTCTTCTAATTTAATTTAACTGAATTCAATTTCCTTTTGTACTTGTTTTTAATTCCATTTTGCAAATTAATTTAACAAGGTTTCATTGCTTCCTGTAGCTTAGCTAGTCTTATTTTAATTCATTCTTGTAATTTATTTTGGTTGGCATTAATGCATTCGATTGGCGCTTGAAATTTAATTTGATTCGATTCCTATTTTCCTGCATCTTTTGTAACATTCCCATCAATTGCTCCATGTTTTGTTTTTCGGCGTTTCTTGCCACTAACACGTAGAAAACAATGCATACTAGTTTTTAATTAGTATTAGTTCGTGATTTCGCACTTTTAATACCAAGTGCGACACTTGACACCAATGCAATGAAACTAATTAATTGTTTATGTCTTCATTTATATTCACTAAAATATGATTATTTATTTACACCTATTTACTCATATATTTATTTCACAGTACATTAATAATAAACAGTTATATTTCTGTTCATGTGTAACACGTGTAACAGCTACTAACAAGACAAGTTCCTAAGAAAAACTAAACTAAGGGAATTTAATCTGCTATTTATATAGAAAGGAGAAAATCCAGAACATTAAGGGATGTAAAGGATAAAATTAGTCATAATGCTGATGCAGTAAATTGCAATGACCCGGATACAGTAACGAACCATTCGTGATTACATCATTTATTGCAGTTCTAAGAAACCATCTACAAAATTTCAGCTGGGACTATGTTTACTTTCAATTTTCATGTCTTTGCAGATTTTGTCAAACTTTTGCTTAACATAACTTCTTTCTATTGATTTTATGGAAAACTTGTATAACAAAAAGTTGTACATATCGTCGTTTTAGATCCAGAACTATGACCAGAACTACTAGAACTTTAAATTTTCTACTTTTTGCGAAGTTTCTCAAACTTTTTCAATATAATTTTTTGCTATTAACTTTACGAAATAATTTTATAAAAAAAAGTTATAGATCTTATACTAAAACTGGAACTCTGAGCAGAACTACTGGAACTTTTAATTTTCTATTTTTTTGGACATCGTCAGCTTTTTGCAAAATTAACACTTCATGTAACTTCCTTTCTGTTAACTTTATGGAAAAACTTCATGTAAAACAATTATAAATTCCATTGATCTCTATCCACCACTCAGACCAGAACTACTGGAACTTTCAATTTTCAACCTTTTGCGGACTTTATCCGACTTTTGCTTAATATAGCGTTTTTTCTGTTGACTTTATCGAAAAATTTTATAACAAAAAGTTGCAGATCTCGTCATTCTAGATCCAGAACTCTGACTAGAACTACTGAAAATTTCATCTGATTTTTGCAAAATTTTTATGCAACCTCTTTACCGTTGATTTTAGAAGAAAATTTTATCGGAAACATTTGTGTGTCTTGTGGGTTTAGATCTAGAACTCCTACTAGAACTAATGGGATTTCCAATTTTTTTACTTTTTGAATGATACGAATTAAAAATTTTACTAGCTTCTTTTATTATTAACATTAGAACTCTCTATGCTAGATAATTTAATTCCCGCCAATATGTACATATTAACTGATTACAAATTATATTAAAAGAAACAATTGACTAATATAGGTATGTATTTATATAAAAAAAGTCTCACAATTATTCACATCGAGATTATAGTTATACTGGAAAGAGCAATATATTAAGTTATTTACGTATTGACCCTAAAGAAAACAAATGTTTTCGTCAAGATAATAGTGCTTAAATGCCGATGTAATAACACATTGCTTATTTGTAGGGCAAAATCTTAGCAAGTGCCTCAAGTGTGATTACTTAGTACTACAAATGTTCATTTGAAACTTCATTCCCCCATTCTTACTGTAAACAATCTTTAAAAGGTTCCTCCAGTGATTATCTTCGCAATAGAGAAAATGAACTGAAAAAACTTTTGCGTGTTCATACTCTATATTTTATAATAGAACAACAAAACGTTGTTTGATAAACCATTTGCGTATTTATGCTGGAAAAATTATGGTTGTATTTATAAGGTCAATTTAATAGAGCATATGCAGCTTCATCCTGGTAAAAAATCTTTTAAACATTCTGTGTGTTTTGGTAGTCTTATAAAATATGAATGAAAACACATTCGTCTATTTATATTAAAAAGAGCAGTTAAAAATTCTCGCTACTATCTACCATAGAGTTTCTTGTTAATTAGTACCAGAAAGATGATTACGTTTTTTCCAGACTATATGAATAATAGTCCAAATATTCTTACAATTAGTGCGAATAATTCATTCGTACATTAATTGTACTCCTACTTTTAAACTACATTTAATAGAGTTTAACGATGAACCGTTGCAGATCCCGTTTCTTGTAAGTACACTAGCTCTTACAATCAACACATGCAAACCTATATATATATATTCGGAATGAAGATTAAAGAGTACCGAATGCAAAGTCTTGGGAACTTCTTAAGTAAAACTCATTCTAGCAGACTTATTTTTTTTCTAGAAATTTGAAAATTCCAATTTTAAGGAATAATTCCTGCGATTTTATCAGTTAATTATAATGATCCCCAATTTACACAATATTGAAATTATATATTTCAACGAGATCATTGTTGCAGAAATTGTTGCTATAAAGCAGAACATGCATATAAGTCATTACTTTACAAATGATATGGGGTGAATGTTAAATCAAATAATTAAGGTTCATTAAGTTGTACAAAACAAAATTGTTTAAGGATATAGCATATTGACGAATAAGTTAGGCTGTAATAGTCAAGGCAGTTTTGGCAATACTGTTAGAGTTGTCAAAGGGAAATGCCATTACTTAAATTACTGCTATTATAGATGTTCCTAGGTGTATGCACATTTATTCAAATATTTATAAGTTGTTGTTATAATTGTAACTAACAGTTGTTCAGATAAATAATTTATTAGAAATATATTACAGTTTGAGTGTAATAAAAAATTCAAAAATATCAACAGCCTTTTTTTAACTTTCACACATTTAAAAATTAGGCAACTTCTAGAATTTTAAATTAACTATAGGAAGATTTTTAAAGGAACTATATTTATTTATATAAAGCTTTTCGTGTATAGATATTAAATTCTAAAATTAGTAATAGGCAAAATTTGATACGTTGGAGTGGATTGAAATATATTCTTTATTTGAAAAATTTCAACAGAAATTTAGATATTCATAATTGGTAATAGTTTTTTGATAATCTTTTGTATGTTCTAGAGAGCCAAATTCGAAACAGTCTGGTAGACATTCTCAAATAAATAGGGCTCAAGTATTACTAATAATAATTTAATAACTGCATTTTAACAAATTAAAATAATTTTGCTTAAGATGTTAACTGAATTTTTGCTTTTATAAGTGTTATCGAGTTCAGTAATCTTTTTAAAGTTAATGACAGTATTTTGTTCTTCGAAGATTGCCATGGTATGTTATGTATTTTAATTCGGTTATCTTTAACTGTTTTGAATTCTGTAGAATTTGATAAACGTAATTTATAGAAATGCAAATAAAAAATGTTGTTAATAAAATTAATAAGAAAATTATTATTTATAACGATTTGTTTCATGATACTTAAGTCATCATTGCAATTTTTGTAGTTTGAAAAGATCTTAAAATATCAATAAAATAAACTATGGAAAGCTCCAGCTTTTTGGTTTAAAGGATAAAAAGTATGAAAGGGAATAAAATGATCAACTAAAATCAGTTTACCGTAAATATGAAAATCGATAACTTTAATAAATATGTAAATCATGCTTTCCATCCTTTAATAACTTAGAATTAGGTTGTTTTAGTCGATGACTGAAATTTGCCTCACAATGAATATTATTAAAGTCGAAGTTAAAACATTATTAATAGAGATAAAATTAGTTATTTGTGTCAAAAATGTTATTAATTTAAACTAAGGACTTTTTCGAGCAAAAGTAGTCACACGGCGATACTTCTATTTAAAATAATAAAGAATAGTGAACTAAAATAACATAAAATTAGATATAATAAAAATAAATTAATTTTAACTAAAACTCACCCAATTCTTAAACGGGCTATAATGGACAAAGCTTTGACGGGTCTATTCTATCCCATGCTGGACTTCAAGTACCTACATTTTAGAACCCAATAAGATTAACCACCCTCATAAAGATGTCCTGTTTGCCTGTTAAGAAAATATTGTCGTGATAAATTATAAGCCTTATCTGTAAAATTAATATAAAAATTGAATTTCTCTGATTTAGTTAGTTATATCAAAATGATTAGCGTTTTTTGAAATCCGGTTCTCTGACTCCAACATTAGCTAATTTCAAAAATTGTAACATTGTTAAACAGTTTAAAATTTGTAAATGGGGTCTAGCATTTAAATTTAAATAAATGTTATAAATAAAATTAAAATCGCTGTATATAAAAATAATGCCGTAGTTCTTTTATAGAATTATTTTTGCTTCGTCAAACATATACTATTAAATAGGATTCTACATTATTTACAGTCGTACGTCCAATCATTCTTCGCAATTGTCTCATAATTAAAGAGAATTGCTTTCTATGTTTTGCGCATGGATGTTGCGTTACAGGGCTCTTCACTACAGAATTATATATAATATAATTTATAAAGTAGATAAACATATAAAGGTTTGTACTTTTAATCAACGTACCGCGGCAACTCGTATACCCCCGGTTTAACCAATTGAGGCTCATCAGTATGGGATACCTTGATAAGTTGTATGTTGTTCATTTGTGACAAATTTTCAAAATTTGCGGTGCTTATAACAGGAAACCTCAAATTTCCATATTGAGTACTCCTGCTAATTTAAATCGAATGATGTACACACTTGTTGTGTATTTAAGATAAACTTAAGCTTTCAACCAACATGTCCAGCAACCCCGTACTAATGAGTCACCAAAGGGAGAAATCAGTAGTGTACAGAGGACTGCGATACGTTGACTGAAAGTACAAACCTTTATACATTTATGTACCTTTTAGATTATATGATAGTTTTAAGGATTTTCACTTATGCCGAATTTTCAAAATTCATGGCGTTTATAACAGGAAATTTAAACTCTTTATATTTTGATATATTCGCTACTTCTATTGAAAACTTATAGATGGCTCTACCATTCTAAATCGAATTAAATCTACACTTGTTATGAATTTAAAATAAGTTCGTGCTTTGAACCATGGTGTCCAGCAACTCCGTAGTTATGAGAACCAAAGAGCTAAGCAAGTGGTATACAGATGGTTTCAACACATTAATTGAAAGTTCAACCTTCGTAGATTATATGAATTCGATCGTAAAAAGTCATGTAACAGTTCATTTATTTATACCTTGATGACAGCTATAAGGCTTTTGAATTGTGCCAAATTTTCAAAACCGCGCCGTTTAGAGGAGTAAACTTCAAATTTTCATATTTTCATATATATTATGAATACCTACATAACTTTTAATAAATATAATTGGTAACAAAAAAATAATATTGGTAAAATATATGTGCTTTATATATTGTGTTCGATATCATTGGACTCAGAAAATCGTCATGATTTAAAAAATAATATTTTTTTAATATAGTTAATTAAAACAAAGATATTCAATTTTTATATTACTTTTACAAATAAGAGTTAATATTTTATCACCGGACGTTTCGTAAGCAGACAAGGAAGTCTACTTTATAAGGTGCTTTTGTGTCCTAAAATATACGTACCTGAGATGCGATAAAACGAGATATGGCAGACCTGAATTATATTCTATAGTAGATTTCACAAGTCCACGCAGTATTAAAACTTATTTATAAATAAGCGTTAGATAAATTGCAGTGCCGGTGGTACTCCAAACATTTACAGGGGCCACGAGGAAGTAATTATTATTTATTCCTTGTTGTAAAAATTATTCCAAATTATAAATGTAGATTCTGAAGTTCATCTACAGACCAGCGAGGGGAAACTAACATAACGATTTATTTTATTTTACGTAGAATTGACAAAATCTCGAACAAAGATTTTTAAGTGTAATATACTTTAGTAAACAAAATAACTTAGTATCATGAAACAATTGCAAAATATTAGAAAATGGCATAAAATACAAAGAGAGATTACAATGAAGTCTACCTAACCAGGAATGAAAAGACTTACAGAAAAAAATTAATTTTTGGGCATATAACCCGTTAGTCGTATCTCTTATTGTAAAGGGGGTTGAAATGGGGGTACAACTTTCCTGTTTTACGTAGGATATAATATAACCAGAAACAAACTGAATCTGCACATGTGTAGTCTTGTAAAGTTGTATGCAATAATATACTCAGCGACATAGAAATTACAACATCAAGAAGGGGCTGGAAATTCCGAAAAAATTTGGTAAGTATATTCACTTATGTTATAGTAATAAATAATCAAAATTTGGAAGGAACATGTTTATTATTTAAACAAAATTTTATCATAATTGTTAATAATGTGTGGTGCGGCATCTCTGACTTACAAAGTCATTCACACGCCGATGCATTGATTGAATAAGGTGGTTTATCTCAGCTTGGAGTATTGCCTCCCATGCAAGTTGCACTTCATGCCCAAAGGCCTCCAAAATTAAAGGAGGACACTGAAAATTTCGCAACCTTCTACCAATTATGTACATACATGTTCAATGGGAGAAAGATCTGGATGTCTTGGAGGCCAGGACAAAAGATGAATCTGGGCCTATTTAAAGAAGTTCAAGGAAAACCTTGCTACATATGGACATGCACTATCTTGCTGGAATAATGGATCCTCGAGGTCTTGTAAATATGGAAGAAGATGTGTTCTAACCACCTCCGCAATATACCGTTGTGATATCATATTGCCTCGAATGCACACCAAAGGAATCCCGCTGCCATAAGTAATCGCACCCCAAACCATAACATCCAAAGTGCGATGTACGTGCCCCTCAACTGTAAATCGAAGATTCCGTCGTTCACTCGTCTTCTTCTGACTTTCATACGACCGTTTTTCATTGCTAAACAAAATCTAGATTCGGCACTAAAGACAACACGGCGCCATTCAAGATTCCAATGAGATCGCTCATTGCACCATTGTAACCGTTGCTGCCAAAGTAAGCACAGGTTGGGCACGATATGATGTTAACCCAAAACTTCAGATTCGGTGATAAACTATTCTAAGGGTTACAAGACGACCTTGTTCACCAAACCATTGGTCACCAACCACTCGAGTAGACGAAAATCGTTCTCTAAATGCCAGTTGCCTTAAGCGATGTCTTGACGCCCATTCGTTCTTCTTGAAGCCCCGGTTCCTCTTTTACGATGTTCCTCGTAATCTTCAAACCATTCACGATACACTCGTATTACAGTAGAATGATTTCGATTTACACGGTTAGCAATTTCCCCAAATGAAGAACCAGCTTCGTGCAAACCAATAATTAGACCTTTGTCAAATTCGTTTAATTGATGCTAATCTCCTCGTTGCTATACGCTAGGCATGATAAAACAAACAAAACACGTTAATAGAAGAACAAAACCAAAATAATGTTAGTTACCAATGAAAAGAACAACAAATCGTAGGAAAAAGACAGACCGAAAAAGTTAACAAAAAATTATAACAACTGTCAAATATGACGTTATCACATTACCATTTGATCTCAAAAGTT
Organism: Phrixothrix hirtus; assembly: GCA_024586415.1. Classification (NCBI taxonomy): domain Eukaryota; kingdom Metazoa; phylum Arthropoda; class Insecta; order Coleoptera; family Phengodidae; genus Phrixothrix; species Phrixothrix hirtus. The sequence continues at coordinate 848 of JAHWXV010909814.1, read as the reverse complement.
AATCAATTATTACTTAATGTTAACCCAACAGATCTACTAAGTTTAATTAAGAAATTCTTACTCCTTCTTGGTGTTGTAATTTCTGTCACCGAGTATAGATTAATAAACACACCCAGTTGGATATCGGATTACGGTTGTTTTTATAATGGACTTGCCAAGAAATACATATGCATATTACAAGGTTTGTACTCAACATAATGCTTGGAAGTTTTCAATGTGTTTACGTTAACAGTGTTAATATCACGTTATAATTCAGTTGCGATGTACATTCGAAGTGTGTACAGTTATTTTCCTTCGGTTAAGATTCTCATGGTAAGTAATTTTTCAAAACTATAAATTAATGTTAATTCATTTTATCCATAATATTTCTGTATATGCATGGGAACGTTTGAATAAATACACATACAATTACTTCTAGTAATCCTTGCACTTTCTTAGCAACGTCAATTTTCAAAATTCAATATCATTACGCAGGGTGATGTTCGCGAAAGTCAGCTACTTTAAAATAAATAGCTTTCGTAAATTACTTGGTATGTACATAAGTACCTACATGTGCACAGTTAAGTGTAAGTAGATATCAATATTATCAACTTTTCCATTACTAACATTCATTCATTTTAAAAGTTTTAACGTATTTGTATTACATGTCTCCGTCTAATATTTATTTCTTAAAAAATTTTAATTAAATTAATTATATGGTTTTATAATTTACATTTTCTCCAATAAATTGTAAGTATCCTTTCACTAACCTTTTAATAATTTTTTATATCTATATTAATTAAATATATATATTTGGGTATCTATATATATATATATATATATATATATATATATATATATATATATAT
>JAHWXV010909785.1:0-12864 GCA_024586415.1 Phrixothrix hirtus | reverse complement strand
TTTTATATATATATATATATATATATATATATATATATATATATATATATATATATATATATATATATTGTAGTAGTAAGACGTTTTACATAAGTTAAAAAGGTTTCGGATGAAAAAAATTTGATACATCCTATACATAAAATATAAAATTTTGTTCAAGTAATAAGGATCAATTAAGGGTATTAAGAATGCTTGATGAATAAGAATAAATACAATTCCTTGAGAGAAGGATACATGTAAATAAATGAGTCAAGGTCGTGTCATGTCAAAAAATCGGCGAACACTTCCCAAAGAAATGATATTTCAATAGCAATAACTAAATTTAAATGCTATTAACCTTTGGATGCTGTTTAGAATTAGGAGTAGAATTAAGTGTATGTAAATTCGTTAATTTGTGGTTTTTAAATTTCGATTACTGTAATGATACTCCTAGAAATGTTAATCAAATGCTTGAGGGATTTTCTTAAGCATCTTAGCTTAATACTTGCATACGACTTTGCCTCAAGGTGACGCATAAGCTGACATACTGCTGGCATACTACCATATTAGATATTGCAAACAATTGCAAAACAACAAAGGCGCGGTTTATCGTCAAACTGAGGATTTTAGTCTTCTGAATAGTAAATTCTACGAAGGATGTGAAAACCCCATTCTGTAAGAAATGCAGTTTGCAAATATTATTAAAAATCTAGTTAGTATGACTTCAGCTCTGTATTGAACAACACATTGTTTTTATATTCTACAGTTTCCTTTTTATTAAAAGTTGTTTAACATCCATAGTGTTTTAATAACTAAACTAATAAGAAAGCAGACATAATAAATGTCAATTTAAAACAGATGCATTTGAATTAGTTTAAATAAACTTTGAAAACTTGGAAAAATTTGAAGGTTAAAGAACGATACAAAATTTAGTATAATAAAAATTCAAATGCATTCAATTGGATGAATAATATAAATTCAAATCATGTAAATAATCATAAGAGAAACAAGTTCTAACAAATGATAGTGTAATATCGAAGTTGTCTGTGTTTGGACTCATACAAAGTGCCGACCACCTATAACAAAGTTGAATTAGTTTTTAAGAAATAAAGAATGACTTCATACAGAACTCTAATTTTTGTTTATGAACTAGTAATAATACTCCAATTTCAAGATCAACTGATTGCGAAGTATGCACCCAATGTATTAAATATTTTATAAAACTATGAATAAAGTAATATGGGATTGTTGTTATACAAATCCTATTTTCGGGATAACCTATCGATCATATTTCATCTCCTAGACAAAATTTAGAAAAAATTACAGACTTTTTATGGAAAAGTTAGCCTGGTTCTGTATCGAAATTGAATTTTGGCTGGTTTTAAAGTTGAAAATTGCTTGAATCGGCAGTATACTTTGGTCCTTTGAATAGGTCAAGCGTACTCATTTTAAAACCGAAATTAAAATAAAGTTTATGTGAAGTCAAGGAAGAAAAAATAAAAGAAAATGAGTTTGCCGACATTGTGAGTTCGCCCCCCTTTCAGGATTGCAATAAAAACTGAAGAAATACAGAAAGTGTGGGTGTAGAGCACAACCACAATTGCGAATATTTCATAAATATTGAACAATATACATTTTAAATTTATATTTTAAATGTGAATTAAAAAATTGAATTTTAATAATAAGAAAGAAAACGTTTGATTTTCTATGATACGTTGCAATAAGTTTAATTATGTACAATATGTTACGAAATTTTCAACTTATTGAAACAGAACTGTTTTAATTTTTCTCATGCAATATTTATTAATTATTAAAGTTAAGTGCATCGTTAAATATTCCAAGTTTAATTCCATGGTTCTAGTATTAATTCGAATTATAAGAATCCTAAGTAGTTTATACAAGTTTTGCAATGCTAAGCATACATGTACAGAATTGTATTCGTTTCAACATTTCTTTCAAATTGAGATAAAATTGACAACGTTTACATTTAATAAAAGTGAGTTCTTTGAATGTCAGAATTTTATTTATAAAAAAAATTGTTGGTCCCATTGTATTTTAGGTAAAAAAAAATTGATAAATAGAGCAACAAGGTGTTAAATAGGCAGACATACATTAATATTATTCACATTTATGCAGGGTGGAATAAAAAAGTAGAACTGTTTTCTAATCTATTATAGAAGCACATTCCACAAGATAATAGTAGTGGTAAAAATAAAAACAAATATATGTAGTCGTATACATATATACACTGTATTTCATAGTTTCGGCCTTACTTCTCGTTTCAATAGTGTAAAATCAGGATATGGTGGTAATAAAGGTATAGGGTTTTTCGTAATTTTGCTGCGGTTTGAGACGTTTTGGATATTGATTTAATTGAAGGACTTTGAAAATGCAAACTACTTTTCTTGAATCCTTAAGATAATTCAAAGATGAATGGATGCATATTCAGGAATTAGAAGATACTGTCGTGTCTTACTCCATAACTCTGAGATTCGTAATGGTTCTGGGTGAGTCAGAATCTGAAGATACCTTAATATTGTTTGTAGCTTTTGTGTGCGGGTATTTTTGCAACGTCTTCGATTTTCTCCAACTCCATGTTGATAATATCTGTACCAAGCCGATTAAGGTTTTTAGAAGAGACAATTTATTTACCACAGTGACTTGGGGAACACGTTCACTTTGTATGAGATTTCGGAGTGTTACTAAAGTTGAGTTATCTTTATTCGTCGTGAACTGTAGACGGCATTATTTGGAAAAATACAATCTAAATAACTCGACCATTTTTTTCCTTGTTTCCGAAAATAAGATTATGTGAAGTATATAGCAAATATGAAACATTAAAGAAAATTGCTGTATTTGCTATTAATCCGTTATATAGTTGCGAATTTTTTAACCTTAAAATAGAATTTCGCGCTAGTTTAATTCCCTTTAACCATAAATTGGTGATAATAATTAATGAGGTTAATAGTCCTTTTACGTGATATTAATTAGCTATGTGTTATAATTTACTATTTAAGACCGGCTTAAAGCGGATATGATTACGTGATAAAAGTTCTGTCCTTGAATAAATACGAATTTTAACAAAATATTCAAAAATAAAAAATTAATTAAATCTTTTCCTAATGTTCAACATGGATTGACAGTTTACATTATATGTAGACCGAAAACCTACTTTGCTTCAACATGAAGACTAGTCTGATAAATTCCAATCGGGAATTTAATTTAAGATTTGAGAAATAATAGTTCTGATTGTGATCTTATAGATCTTATAACCCAGTCTTGAAAAACATTACCAAAGACTTATTGCAAAGTGCCGAGTATGCAATTTTTTTCTTAACACGAGCTGCATTATCTTGACGTTAATTCGGGAAAACCAAAGTTATACATTGTCAGAATAATAGCAGTACATTTGACAAGCGTAATTGTACACATAAACATAGCAATCATTGCCAGAAAATCGGACATATTTTGAAAATGCATTGATTTTAAACCATAGTTAAGAAGAAATCTTGTCAAAAAACTATAAAATTACGGTTATTTTGTTATAAATAAATTTTAGAAATTGCTAAAAAGAAATTTTAAAATTCACAGTGTAAATTACATCTATCGAGCACACTCTTGCTTTTATATGCAGGTTTTATTTATTAGAGCAGATTTTAAACACTTCCGCATGTTAGCGCAGCATTTCCGCAAGTTTATTGATTGATTTAATTAAGAGTACATACAAGTATAGGTACAAATTAATGCATTGATGAATTAGTTACATTCAGAATAGTAACAATTTTCGAAAAATTTGATTTTGGACAAGGATCGAACCCGCGACCTTCTTCTGGTTAGATCCCAGACGTTTCTACCGACCAATTCTACTAATTATCGCATTTATATTAGTTTCTGTCGGCTTTTAGGTACAAAATCGTTCGTAAAATCGAAATAAAACCTATATTTTTATATTATATAAGAATTTAAAGTACAAAAGAATTGTATAACGAAGTTGCAATACAGTAGGATAATCTGTTTTACTGCGCCCACGTACAATGACTATTTTTAGGGTGTAATTTTGTAAGGGTCTTTATTGATTTCATTGTGGTTAATTATGATATATTTCAAAATGAATAAAAGTATCTATATACATATGTCAGGGAATAAAGGAATAACTTCAGGTATTCATTAAATAATAATTTATGTAAATGTAAAAGAATTCAGTGACTAATCATTAATGCTTTTTATATGAAAGTGTCTTAAATATTAAAGCAAGCCAAATCGTTCGATATTTTAGTAGGAAAACACGTGATGGATATAGACATCAAATGTAATAAATAATACTCGTGATTTTTGAACCTGCGCCACTTTAAAAATAAAAATTTAAAAACTTAAGCTAGCGTATGTATCCATAATCTTTCTCGTTCATTAAAAATTTACTTGATCATTATGCAAATTGAAAAGTGTATAATTTATAATTGGGAAAATTTTAACACGTCACCACAATTCTTTTTCACTTGATTTTTAAATTTACCTAATACCCGCTGTACACATTTGATTATACTTTGGCCAAATCATTTGTCTACAAATATGCTATCCCAAACGCTCCGCTGTTCCTTTAATTTCGAACCATTTACGGACACCGAAGCGAATACAGGCAAACTTGGCCCAATCGTGACCAATCAACGCAAATTTACAATCCACGCGTTGGTGTTGGTCAGAGTTTATTAAACTTGGCCCAATGTGTGAGTCGGCATATGACAAAATCGCATAATGACGTTGTTCAACCTAACATGTATTATAATTAAAATCTTTTTTTCAGATCTAGCTGTGGCAATCAGTGATCAGGTTGAACTTTTGTATTCCAATGGATCTTTACTAGGATCTGCAGTGCAGCAATTTAGTAAACTGAAGGCGCTAACATTTGATAATATTCGTCATCAGTTTGTAGTGAGTGATGTGGACCAACAAAATGATACCATCTACAGTGTTCAACTTACAAAACAGACTGATAAAATTCCAATCGTCCAAGATCTTCCAGATAACGTTCAAGGATTGGCCGTTGATCCTTTAGCCGACATTCTATTTTGGACAGATCCGGAGAGAAGGTCCATAAATTACGTATCTTTAAATGATTCCATACATACCTCCAAAGTTTTTTTTCAATTTGAAAATGAAAATCCACAAGATGTAGCAATTGATGTTTGTCGTAGGTATGTTATATTTGATCTAACAAGTGTTGTCGTTTATTTTGACATATGTTCTAGGTATATTTATTGGACAAACTCGGATATAACGAATCCAACGATTGAAAGAGCAACATTAGATGGAAGCATTCATGAACTTTTAATTACTGACGACCTTTTTATGCCTTCTGGTATTGCTGTAGATCACATTGGCGAAAGAATATATTGGGCAGATAAGAGAGAAGGAATTTATTATCGGATTGAAAGTGCAAAATTAGATGGTTCTCAACGTGAGTTGGTGTTTGAAGGCACACATCAGAAACCATTTGGTGTTGCAGTTGATAAAGAAGCCGTCTATTGGACAGACGTTAACAATAATGCGTTATGGAGGAAACATAAAAAAGAAAATGAACAGCCTAAAAAATTACGTCACTTTTCTGAAAATCCTATGGGCCTGGTGTCGAAACATTTAAATATTCAAAATCTTTCCGAATGTAACAATTACTTTGATGCTTTAGAAAATTACAACAGTTCATCTACAGAATATTTTGAAGTCACTGAAAATCGGAATGAAATAACAAAATGTTTCAATGGTGGAGAATTGCATAACGATGAGTGTCAGTGCAAAAGAGGATTTACAGGTGCATATTGTGAAATTTCATTGTGCTACAATTATTGTATTCATGGCAATTGCCGTTTTTCATCTCTTGGTTCTCGACAGTGCCATTGTTTCAACGGATTCATAGGATCACGGTGCGAAAGAAACGTTTGTGATGGATTTTGTCTTAATGGAGGAAAATGTGTATTATCTGGAAATTATACTTACGAAATTTCTTGTCAATGCCCTGAAGGATTTATGGGACAAAGATGTGAAACAAGTCTCGATTCTGCACAATTGTGCAATATTTTCTGTAAAACGAGAAAATTGGATATTTTAAAAGATTTAAAAAATACATTCATTTGTAGGTGAGTGTTACTTTTGTACAAGTATAGTGAAGCGTTGTTAATTGAAATCAATTAGGACCAAGTATGATTCCGATTGCTGATTTGTGCTGATTACTGAACCTCATTAATAAAAATCTGATTTGATGTAATCAATATAGTGCTATAGCATCAATCATTACTTTCTATACTGTTGGTTACACTAATATGAGTTCCGTTGTGTATCATGCAGTAATTACCAGGTTTATTAACATTAAACTAAAAATTGAAATTTCTAAATAACCTATTTTATAAAATTTATTTTAACTTTGCTTATTGAAAATAAAAAATGTATCAAAACAAATATGATGATGAAGAAATGTCATGTCAAACAAAATAAAATTAAATCTTAAATAAAATATTCATAGACCCAAATTTGGGGTGATAAAAATAACTAAAATTGCAGTACACCAAATTCAAATAAGTGACAATCTTATTGAGTGAATCACTCGATATATTACTAACACATTGTTTTTACTTTTATAAGCTAGGGTTATGCTAATAAAATAACATCTTACGTAATAGAAATTAAAATAAATATTACGGAAGTTCAATTTGATATGTTTCCATCCTAATAAAAGATTATTCGTTACATTGTTAGTTTGTATTTATGAGCCCCTATTGTTAATGGCGTCAAAGTTATGTTTACTTAATACACAACACAATCTTTCATTACCCCTATCTCGGGTGTTCCTTCCATGCTTATACGGAAGTGCACTTGGCAATAGAAAATATCCTTTTGAGACACATAAATGAATTTTGTATTGTTGACAATTACTTTATCTGGAAGCACAACTTCCTTCAAGTAGACTTCGCTCCTGTTTATTTGAAACTTTTGAATCAGGGCTGATATTAACATGCTTGATAATTGTAAATTAAATTTAAATCCAATACACTTTTCAAATTCAAACAACTAATAACATTTTATTAAAGTGCCAACACAAACAAAAAACAAAAAATATTAGGTGCTTGTTGGGAACCATTGGCTTTCAAAATATTTTACTGCCTAACTGAAATTTAGCCCTAAGATCAATTTCACATTTGATATTTTTGTTTAAATTTACAAGTCATTCTAAATTTCTAAGATGAACTTGTAAACCAAAGTGGCAACAGCAAAGTTACCGAACTTAGTGTGATGTATTCTTTTGTTGGGAAGTTCAAATATTTAAGCAATATTAATTTCTCAAAGATGGATTTTAATAAAATTTAAAATCTACAAAATGTTTATTTTATCACTTACTTGCATTCTTTTTGCAGTTTCCTATTAGGAAAAATTAGTGTGCTCCAACAAGCAGTCCAATTTTTTCGATTTTTGGTTACTTTTGAATTTTCAAAATTTCCTGTTTTACCTTCCAATATTGTTACAGTATTTATCTACTATGAATCTATATCTCAGCCTGTCCTAAATTTTATCTGCTTCTGAAATTCCATTTTTCTTTCCAATCTTCTAGAAAAATGTTTGTCAACTCGCACTTTACTAATTCAATGTACACTTTGAAACTAATTCACTTAATTTTTCCTGGTGCTATAACAAAAACACGTTTTTGTGCATTTATACCTGGAATGAAACCTAGATTCCAACAATTAATATATTTATTTTGGTAGAAACTACCTATTTTTTATTTTTAAAATAAAAATAGCATTGGCTTTAAATCTGATGTGTACTTTCATAAAATCGAATAGAGTTAGACTTAATATACTTAAATTATTTATTTTACTTTTAACATAAAGCACAATATTCAGGAATTTTATGGAAAAATATAGCAATATGTATATACCAAAGATGATTTTTGAGGGTTCGCATTGTTGACATTTCTGATTTTTGATCCAATTAACAACACCATAATAATATCAAAATGAAAAATTTATAACACACAAATATTTCAGATGTGATCAAGAATCAAACAAATTATTGCAGAACGCAGATGAACTTATGGCGTACGAATTGATATCTGAAGATGGAGTAGGTGCTCCTGCAGTTATGAATTATTTTCAAGATACACGGTTTATAATTCAATCAGTGTGCATAATTTCTATGCTGATTCTTATTATTATTCTTTCTGCGACAGTTTGTAAACTTCGTCGCCGTCCCCGCATTAAGAAACGCATAATTGTTAATAAGAACATTACACCTTTGACGTATCGACCGCAACCAACTCAACAATGTGAAATTACTATAGAAAACTGTTGTAATATGAATGTATGTGATACGGTGAGTATTTTGTTTTATTTATCGGACTATTATTAAATAATTATTTTTATAGCCGTGTTTTGAGCCAGCACAATTACGAGGTTTTCAAGTGTCTAAAACAGATGAAAAGAAAACACTATTGTCAAATATGGAAAACGGTGAAGATCTATATTAGACATAATCTTTATTAAGGGCTGGCTGTGACTTAAAGTATTATGATTGTTGAGTTTCTTAATATTTATACTTAAAAAAAGAGTTACAAGACTTTTAAAAGCTACTTCATGTGTTCATGATTGTGCAGCATATGGTTTTTGGAAATTTTTCCTGCACTAGATTCTTTTGTTATGTTTTTAATATTGCAAAGCAGCTACCAAATATATTTGGTTTAGGAAAAGCATTCCTAGAACAATCTCGAATTATTTTTAATCTTTGATAAAATGAGTTCTTTTTAATTTATTGTGTAAAAATGTTTTTATTGTTTTTTTTTCATTTTAAAAGAATTTGTTTTGTCAATTGTACTTATTTTAAATGCACATATATAATTTAATATAGGATCAAAAACACAACCTGAGAAAAATTCCAATATCTTTCTTTATTTTTTAAAAACATTTTAAAACGATTTAATGTCTAAATTAATATTTTCTTCAAAGCATGGTTGGGGTATTCATAAAATCAGCAGATTTCTGTGATTTATAATTTAAATATGGCATGTAGTGTGCATTTGAAAGAGAAATATGCTATTTGATCTACAGCTTGTCAAAATTAAACCCTACAATTTTATGCACTTGTTCTATGTTTTTTACAATTTAAGACTGATACAGCTCATTAAAGAGCAGTTATAATTAATTATCAGTATTAGAGATAAAAAGAAGTTACTGTACTTAATATTGTTGGCAAATTGGTAATTTAAACTTGATTTATATTCTGTAGTGTAGCACCTTTTGGATATTAGAAATATCTGGTTTATTTCTAATCACACCCTGAACAATTTAATTAATTGTGTAGGGTATTATTCCCAGTTATTTTATTTATTGCTAAAGCTTATATGCACTCCTGCAAAATAACATTCATTTTTATGTACGATTATTTTGTACGCCACATTCATTATTTGAAATTCGGTTACAATAGTTTACAATTCTAAACTTTTTTTGTAAAAAATAGGTATTTCAAGGTTTATAAATTTAACCAACTTTTCACTGTATGTGAAAATAATGCGATAGTCAGTCAAATGTGATTTTAAGATATTTAAAATTTAGCTACTAAAACAAAATCAAATAAATACTTTTCTATTTATGATATTTTCTGCTACTTATTGTGTACCATTACACTATATCTATAAAATGCTTGCAACAATTTTTTAAAGAGTATTTTATCAATATAAACATGGTTAGTGGTTAAAAACATGTATTAATGATTAAAAATGTGTACATTTTTTATTTAAATATAATAAAACAACATAAAATTAATAATTATGAACAAAATTTTCTTGTAATGTTTGCTTTTAGGTAATGCCATATGCTACATATTACACTAGAGAAAATGTGATTATTTCAGATTGCGTTATATAAAATAAATATCACATGTCAAGTAGTAATAAATTACATGTTTTCTAAAACAGTAACTTTAATGATTTTTAAAGAAATTCCATATGAAATAATATGAACAAATAAATTTGCATTGGTGTAATTTTAGGCATCAGATTATTTTATAATTTGTTCTATAATATTAGTGATAACTGCAATTGACAACAGATTTTACAATCAAATATCCTAGATATCAAAATTTTCTAATTCATTATCAGAAAAATTAATCTCAAAATAATGTTGGCTGATGGATAATGAATTTATTTTATAAATTTATAATAATTTGTTTAATATTATATGGAATCGACACATTAATATTACCTTGAATGTAAATAAATTATAACAAGTTTAATCTCCAAAACAATTTTATAGTCACAAACCAAGCGCTAAAATTGTTAAAAGGAGTAATAGCTTAAGCAGTAGATCGAGCCAACTTAAGCTGAAGTTTAGACAATATATACACAACCTAATCATACATTTTGTTTATTGATTGTATAGAGAAGTATAAAATTCATATGTTCTTATTTATAAGTTTAAGTTTTTATGATCTGAGATTTTTGTTGGGATAATTATGAATGAATTATTTTAGGATGAAGAAGATATAAGATATAATATTAAAATTTTTTTTTTCTTGAAACAACAGCTTCTTTATATACTTTTTCCTAATTTATATTGAATTCTTCTGCTATTGAATCCCATACTTTTATTTTTTTTGCCACAATACCTTCTATGATTGCATTTAACAATATGCTTATATTTCTTTACTAATTCCATTAAGTGATAATGTTCTTGCTGATGAAGTTTGCTGTAGATTTTCTTTTGTTATTCATTTTAAAAATTAATAAAATTATAACACAGGACAATTTAACAAATATAATCTAATATGATTACAAAAAGCATAGATGTACTACAGAATAGCAATTATATTATTGATATAACCAAATTAATTCTATTCATCGCACCTAATCATTTATATGTCAAGTGCAGCTTTGTTAAACCTTCGAAATGAAAATCAATGTAAAATATAATTTGATTTAAGTTCTAGTTTAAACCTGTAGATCAGTTTAGTTAAGCGTTGGTTTAAACCGTCACTGTAAAATCAGGCCTAAGCAACAATTTTTCAATCCTTTTCTTTTAGTGTTTGAAAATCAAATTTTATTAACAAAATCTACGATTTTGTAATAATTACTTATCTATAAAAACTTTTAAAAATATTAAAAAAAGAGACATTAAATTAACTTACTTTTTAATCTTTAATGATCAATATATGAGAGGAGTATAGGTTTGACCCAGAGTTTTTATTGTAGCAACAGTTCCAAAAATTCACAATTAATGAAATACATTTTATTTTTCAAAATACATTTATTTCATTTCTCGGGTAATTTGCAGATCCTAGCTGAGACGAAGTTCTTTGGTTGTTTACTTATAACAAAAACATTATTTTATGTTTAATGTAGTAGTGCTATTCTTATATGAATGTTCGTTAAATGATAACAAAAAATCTTTGTTTTGAAATATAATAATTACTATAATGCATAATGTAATATCAATTACACAGAAAATAACATAAAATAATAAAACCTAGAAAAGAATAAAACTAAATAGTACATTTAGATAAATGTTAATATCGGGAACATTTAAATTACGGTCATCTCGTTAAAGTTCTTTGTAAATAAAGTATGGTTAAAAATTCATTAATTTTAAGGTTTGGCCTGAAAATAATTATTGAGTCCAGTTAGTAAATTATTATTTTAAATAACTGTAATGGCTGTCAAATATACTTGCTTGAAAATAATATGTGCTACTAAAATATTCCATGGCAAGGCATATATTCATTTATTTAATAAGAAGAAAATAATTTTATTCATAATCATATAGTAATGTATTGTTTTCTAACTTTTTAGAGGTTCTAAAGTGAGCAATAATTGTTTACCGATTTATTGTCGAACCGGTTGGAAAGTACTTACTTTTCACTTGGCAAATCCATGGTAACAATTGTTATTTTAGATTTACTACATGTATTATAACCACACTTGTTAACAATGACAGCAAATGTCAAAAATTTAGTGAACGCTTGTCATTAATTTTATGAATAATGTCAACTTTTGAAAGATATGATTGTGAATAAAATAGTATACAAACTTCAGCGAAAGTATCATTTATCTCTTGAGAAATTTGAGCATGTAAAAATAAAGTTGTTTCTAATACTGACATCACCTCTGAATTTTAACTGTGTGTGCCTACAATAAATAGCAAAGTTAAAAAACCATGTTATCGCAATACATTCACACAATTAAAGCTTCTTAAATATCAATTGCTAATAAAATTGAGGTTAGTTGTATTTATTACCAATTGTTAATGGGTTAATATACATCGATCCTAAGATTTATATTTTTTGACAATTGAAAGGATGACATATGCTCAACTATTCATTTGTACAGTAAATAAATCAAGCCATTAATTTTCTAAGTTATCGCAGAATTAATTAAAAAATAAATGAAATTGTTAGTTGGAATTTTAATCAGGTTAAAAGTATTCTGTTTAAACGTATTATGGTCATACTTAAACTTTGGGCCTCTTTAATTTAAAGTTCATGGTACAAATTATTAAAATGTAAGTACAGTGAATGGTCTCAAGGTGGTAATTATAATCTTTGTTGGTATTGATAGTCAAGTATCTCTAACAAATTATACAACTTATAGTTTCTGTAAAGAAACGTCTTATGGTTGAATTAAAAAATGAGAAGGTTTGTTATGTTATATGTAACATATCTAATCAGGCCTAAAGATTTACTATATATATGAATGCCCGATTACTTTTTCAAAAATATTTACATACTTATCAATTTTTGTGATTAATTTCTCAGTTTCCTCATTCAGTACCAAATTAAATAACAAAGTTATAATTTTTATTTTATTTATTATGTGTGGTTGTGAATAGTCGAAATATTGTGCCTCAACATTTT
>JAHWXV010909745.1:0-13213 GCA_024586415.1 Phrixothrix hirtus | reverse complement strand
TATATATATATATATATATATATATATATATATATATATATATATATATATATATAGATAGATATATAAAGTGAAATGATAAACTTAGATAATAAACCCATAGATGTTAGATTAATTAGAGCAACTATTAAGTCAAGAAATAAACCTGTAACTATAGATAAATAAAGTTATATGTTTTGGAGTTATTCGTTTAACAAACATACTTGGCGCAGTCAGTATGAGCGATAAATAAAAGTGAGCTAATTATAATGTTAGAATAACCTAAAATAAGGATTAAAAATTATAGAAGATCTAGATAAATGCTAGTCCAAGTTAAAAAGTAAATGCAGGATCAGGCACCTGTACTTCACTTTTAGGTAAAAGTATAAATTGTCCTTTAAGAGTTTACAATTTTTATTAAAAGAGAAGATATAATTTTTATTATAATATATTGTTGACTCTATTCTGATCTTATTAATGTTAAAGCGCACGTTATTTTTATATTTTGCGGTGGAATCAAGTACTCAACTTTCCTTTGAGATATAAATTATGCAGAAAAGTACTAAAGAAACAATCAATTAATGCAAATATACGACATAATTATTAAAATCAGTAACTTAAATTGACACAAGTTACATTAATACAACGGAAATGGCAGTCCCGATATTAAAGAAAGAATATTTAGAAATGGTCCCGATTTCTACGGTGAGCGAGTTGTTCCCTAAATTTTTGGAAATTTGAGAAAAACTAGTTAAAAAGTTTTATGCAATAACAGACCTTAACGATGTCCAAAATGAATATTTAATGTCAACTATTTTATCTAACGTGAAAAGTCTCAATCGGCAATCAACGTCTCTAGTTACTTTATAAATAACTAGTATGCCTTGAAAAATGATTTCATAGATGATTATCCAGATAAACGGGATGTACAGCATAGAAAAGAAGGAATATATTGTTGATTTACAGTACTAACAATAATTACCAAGTGGTTTAAATTCACATACATCACATCAGCAGTTATTATAAAGTTTCAGCTCTGGCGTGTATGTCTTTGTTATTTTTATGTATTGCGATTTAAAACTATTTATGTTATAATTAATCACAGACGGGTTAATAATTATGTCTATGTAAATAAAATGACTTCTATAAATAAAATACCGTTTAATAAATTGAGATGTTCGTTACATTTATTTAATGAAATCTCGCAAAATTCCATTATAATACAATTCAGTTATTTGTATTTTTTCTTCTAACGTAAAATAATCCATCTTTATTCAAAGAAATTAAGCACAAAAGAGAATTTAACCTCAGACCATTACGTGCTGCGTGCTTAATAAGAACCGTAAAGTCGGCCTCATATTTTTAATACCGTGAGGCAAATAACTGTTCCACATCTTATTTGTTCCTATGGATTTTCCTATGCGGTGCACGCCGCTTTCCACGCGGTATCCTGCTTTTAATAAAAGTGCAACGCCTATTATTTGTTGATAGATTTTATTAAAATTCTTACAGAAGTTGTAGTGAATTATAAATAGGGTGATTACGTTTTGAACAAGAAATTGTAACAATTAAAAAAGATATTTAATTATGAAGTGCCCCACCGTCATCAGTTATACACCCATTTACTCGCCGAGGTGCGCTTTGAATCTGGCTGTGGTAAGTTAGCTCACGTCTCTTGCATGTGATATGGAAGATTATTTAAATTATCTGGAGGATGAAGTAAATTATTCAGTCGGTTACCGATCATATTCCAGACATACTTGATCACATAGAAATCAGGTAAACGTACAGAATATGGCATTATCATCGAATTAGCTTCTTCCAGATAGCTTTTTGTAACTCTTGACGTATGTGGGTAAGCATTATCTTGTTGAAATAGTGGAAGATATAGTGCTGCAACTGGCTCCAACACATTTGCTATGTATCTGGCAGCGTTTAAATTATCCTAAATGAAAACAAAGCGTGATCTGCTGCCACAACATTGCACTCTAAACCAATATTCCTTTTATAAGGGCAAGGTTATGTTCAAGAACAGGTTCCAAATTTCTACTTTCTCCACGTATGGGCCCACAAACAAAAACGGGGCTCGTCATTGAGCACTACCTTACGCCTTTCCTGCACCCAATTAACTCGCTCATTGCATCACTCTAACATGCAGGCATGATGACGTAGAGTAACAGGTATGCGTAAAAATGGTTGGTATGAACGAAGTCCGAAACATCTTATCCGGCGGGATACGAATGCCGTTGAGACTCTTCGTCCTAAAGTTTCCTTCCAATGATATTCCACTACAAGTGTTGTAGAAGATCTGTCTCTTAACATTGAAGTTTTCGATAACGTTCTTCATTAGCAGTAGTTTAGAGCCGCGGCGGCGCTCATATAGTTCTTCTTCAGACCATCTACACCAATATCTTAACATTGTTGCTATGCTATAGCCCACACAGTTGTCAATTTTCTGAAGTGAAAATCCTGCCCCATACCAATAATTCGGCCTCGATCAAACTCCCTTAGTTGATGATAATTTGTCGAACTGTAGGCATTTTTAAAGATGTGTTTAATGCGACTATGATAGAAAAACTGATAGAAGTTATTCATTTGTTATTGTTTTATTATTTGATATTTCATAAAAGGGTATACAAGAAAATAATGATATCGCTGGAGTTTTGTGTTAAAATTTTAATCACATTCTTTTAATACTGCATTAGAACTTTGTGAAAATTTGAAAAAAACATTTCATAAGCAGTGTATATATATTGTGGAAACACTTTGTTTAAATGCCACACGTTAGGTTGACAATATGTAGTGTAGCATAATTCGAACAGTTATGTAAATTCCACAATATTAAAATAGATTTGTATTTGCTTTTATTCAATCAAAATCTCCACGTTGATGGGATAAATATGTAATAAACTTAATTTTATATTTCGTTGTATGTTTGGTTGCCTAAACTAGGATTTCTATTTACCTTGTGTTTAACAAATTGCCTACCTGTTCTTGATATGCTGCAACCCACTCTACACTTTACTCTAAATGGAATAACGTTACCTCATATCAAAACTCCACATTAAAAATCAAAATATTAATTCAATAAACACAGATAATAAATCATTAGATCCAAATCTCTGTAAAAAAGATAATAAATTCAAACTTTTACTCACAAAATTAATTGTTAATGTTATCAACCTTTTAAAGTAACATATTCCGTATTAAAATGAATGCCTTTATGCAGTTCAAATGGATTTTGCAATGCCTCATTTCGATAAGTAAATAGATGAATAATTTTAAAGTTCTAATAGATACCGGCAGCACCAAATATTCTGTTAACTTTAAAATTGCATTTAAATATTCGAAAACATCAATAACTATTGACCTTTTCAAGATTTCTACGGTGTAAAGCACATAAACAGAATAATATAGTACATCAATACCCATTTCAAAAATGTCCAACACTTACATAATTTTCATTATAAATTCGACTCACTTTCAGGCATGTATAACAATAATTGACACGAGCAATTATCTGATTATTACCCCCGAAGTAAAGGTAAAATCTTTTAATACCTAAAAAAATTCATACTCAGCTTAATTCGAAATGAATTTTCTGACAAACCCAAACTAAGAGAATATACTTAAAATATCCCCGAATGTGTCAAACGTAGACAAGAATATTTATGAGCAAGTCTGAAAATATAATATTCCCTGAATGTATCTTGTGACGGTACAAAACGGATAAATAAGTCAACTTTGGGAACTTACAAAGTTGCGCGGATAGATAAGGGGACGACGTGGTTCAAACGTTCTTAAAAAGAAGCTTGGTAAGTTCCTACGCACCGATGACATTATGTGTCTGTATATTAGTCATAATCAATGGACGGCACTTAATTATTTGACTCAATTTCTTATATAGAACAACGGAATAAAGATCATATTTCGAAATCCTTTAGTGAATATGACAACTTAAGTGATTGCTCAATGGTGTCAGCTTACTATGACATTCTGGGATATCACCAACCGGTGCCTGTTGGTTATAATATTCCCCAAACTAGGTTACGTTTAATTCGACGAATTCGACAGTATAACGCATATTTAAAACAAAAGAACAGAGGGACACACTATTTGCATTATACTACAACCTAGTCTAACGGAACTCCCGAAACGATATTACCACTTTTATTTCCTTTTAACTGGGATCGCGTCTTGCCAGTTTTAAATCATAACGGGGTTACAGCGTTCCAGGTTTCACAGACCTTGTCAGTGTTATTGGCACAAAAGAGGTTCTAGCACGCAAATACATGACTCATAGATTTTATTATCGTGACGCAGTTAAATAATTGTAAACCAACTGATGCTATGAATTTTTTATTACAATGTTGCAAATAAGATTTGTAAAGAAATATGTATACTAGGTTAAATAATTGTTTTAATATTCTTTTAAGTTGAACCCCTTATTGATATATAATACTTATTTTGACTGAAAATGGACTAAATCTATTTAGATTACAATGGCGGTATCTAAATTTTCTATATAGAATGTTTCTAAATCTTTATGATTTTATAATTTACTGAAACTTCGAGCGAACAACCACAAGAAACAATTATGCACTGTGTTGAGTGATAAATCCCACAAATAAATTAAAATCGATAAAAATATCGAAGCTATTGAACGCCGAAAAATTGGATGAATATAACTTAGAAAATAGCCCCAATTTAAATTTCTTCAGCACAAAATAATTAAAATTTGATATTTCAAAAATAAGAATTATGCACATGAATACTGACGAAAAGGTATCAATCGTAAACTTAATCAGTATTCAGATATATTTCACTTAGGAGATGGGCCATTGTCAATTACAAACGAATCAAAGTGTTTCATCAAAACTGAAGATATTCTGAAATTCACAGGCAAGAAATTAACTCCTAGATACAGAAATATTCAAACACAAAATAATAAAAAATTGCAATTCCTCCTGGTCTTCTGCTATATAGGTTATCTCTAAAATACTTGATGCCTCAGGCAAGAAGATATGGCACATAGTAATTGATTAAGTAAACTTAGTGAGAAAATAATTGAGAACAAGTACTCCGGTCAAATATTGATGACCTACTTGACAAATTAGGAAAATGTCAGCATTTCTCGATTCTGGACCTAGTTTAAGATTTTTACTGAATCGAGATGAATAAGGATGACATCTCTAAAACGGAATACAGCACAAAAAGTGGTTATTACGTGTTGTTACGGATGCCTCTTGGTTTAAAATATTCTCCCTTCACGGTTGGAAGAACGATGGATAGTGTTCTATGAGGATAACAAATGTTTAGTCTAACTTAAGCCCAAGCCTACAATTACATATTCACGTAAAGCAAATTTAAAAATCCAATTGGATAAGTTAGGATTCCTGACAAAGGAATTTGCATATTTAGAAAATATAGTCACGTCAAAAAGTGTAAAACCTAGCAACATTGCTGTGGAGGCTGATTTATCACAATATCCTGTAGGCAAGGATCTACCCACACCTTACGTAAATAGAACACTCAACGATACCGGAATAAACTACCCAACCATAGAAAAGGAATTATTGGCAATCGTTTGCTCCACCCAATACCTTCGAGCATATTTATTCGGTAGTATATTTAAAATAGTCACGCATCACAAACCATTGCAATGGATATTTTCGTTAAGAGAGTCCAGTTCAAAATTAAGTAGATGGTGATCCAAGTTTGAAGAGTATGTCTGCGGGATCGTTTAAAAGAAAGGCACTGCAAACACTAAAACCGATGCTTTAAGTTGAATTTCCTTATAAACCCAGAGCAGTAATTATTTGGGAGATCTGCTACTAAGAATGCCAAAACTACCTATCACAGAGACAACAAGGAAAAAACACTAACTTAATAAAAGCAATCAACGGCGATCTGTTTATGCAGCCCCAGAAAGTAAATTGACTCATTGTGTGTCAAAACCTTGAAATGTCACAAGAAAGTGCAAAAGTTTTTAAAGAAATGTTTGGAAACATTGAAGAACTACAAAGGCATAACCCGAAACTACGAAACCTAGTGCGTTTCATGAACTAGAAGAGAATTATAATATATTTAATTACAAATGAAAAATATTTCCACAAACCTAAACCTTCTTAGATTATTAAACTTAAGAACCCTTTGTAATTATAACAAAATTGCACACCTTTATATACCTCAAATATCATCCAGTCTAAATGAACAACCATGAGATGATATAAAAGGAATATTAAATTACATTTTCACTGACATAGCAACTAACGTTCACCACAAGGAACATCCTATCACTAAATTAGAACTAAATGTAAATAACATTAGATAACTTTTTCATTACTAAGTATATGGAAAAATTCAACTAAGACTACAACATTAAAACAAAACTAACGATAACCGATTCCTTGTAGTAGAAGTTGATAACCAAAAAGGCAACCAAAGTACACATCGACAATCAATCCTCTCTAATCGTGAAAACATTATAAATTGCATACCAGTGATAGATAACTTCTCAAAGAACAAAATAATTATTTCAAAAGTCGAACATAATCTAGCAAGTCCAACAATCTATATTTGCACGAGTCCAAGCAAAGATTCAAGTTGCAATTTTCAAAGGTTAATTACGAGCAAGAAATGTTTACTTTTATAAAAGAACTCATTGTCCCCAATGTAAATTACCAAATATATTTCGAAAATCATCTGTATGAAATTAAGTAGACTATTACAAAAATATTTTAGACACTCCGAAATAAGATTTATCAAATGTATATATAAATTATTAGATGTAACCAAAAAAGAAGAAATTACTCACATCATCCGTAATTATCATGAAGGCAAAATCAAGCATAGAGGAATCAAAGAAACGCATTCGCGAATTAAACAAAAATATTGCTGGTCAAATCAATAAATGTAGATTCAAATTTACATAAACAACTGTAAAATTTGCCCATCAACAAAATACGTTAGGGACCATGTTAACTAAAAGTTTAATGTAACACCCACAGCTACAAAGCACTTTCAAATATTACATATTGGTAGCATAAACTTGGAAAACGATAAATTTCTAATAATTATAGACATTCTCCAAGTACGACCAAACCTGTAAACTAAATAACAAACAAGTAATTGAAATAGTTAATAAATTAATCAAATATTTTAGGCGCCGTTGTACCAGAATGATCTCCGACAACGGACTAGAATTTATAAATTCAAGATTACAAGAATTACTAAAACTACACAAAATAGAAAGCCATTTTATAAGTTTCCAGCACTTCGAGCCAAATAGACTTCCATTCTACCATAACAGAACATATTAAATTATTTAATAACAAGACCTATACAATAATGAGCCGATTGAAATTATAGTAAAATATGCACTCCTGGCATATATAATCGATTCGGTAACAAAGTTACAACTAACTGAAATTATGTCAATTAATTTGGATCCTAGGTCATTCAATATCTAAACTAATGAACAATTAATAAACAATTATATCACTAACCACCAAAATAGGGATCAAATACTATATAAAGGCATTCAGAGGACTAACAGCGGAGAAGACACCCGAAATTCCCAATCGCGTATTTGTACGAAACAAACAAAAACAATTTAAAACAAAAAACTAATATGAACCCCAGATCATTAAAAGTATTAATAAAGATTTAAAGACCGCAAAAATCATTGTACGGTAACACCGCTCTAAATATTCACTTATCAAATATTACAAGACCCACTAAGAAGACTCAATCTTAAATCCATTCCAGCGCATTCGCGGGATGCAAAGAATCATAATAAAAGAATAACTTCGAACCCTGGAGTCCTATCTATTCACCTAGAATCAGCAAAATTGGAGAAAACAAAGCATAGCTTCGTGAAATATACTAATATTCGAATATCTTAAGTCAAACACTTCAAATAAGGAACGTTTTGTTAAAAAATTAAATAATTATGACAAAATTATATAATATTTAAAAAATTAAACATTGACTTGAAGTTTAACAACGTCAAGTCGCATAGATCTAAGAGGTCATATAAGCGAGTTAGAAACATTACTCAAATTCTCATGGAAAGTTTAGATGTCCAAAACGGCAATATAATTAACAAAATTATAAAACACCTACAAACCAATCAAAATTAGTTGGAAAATTAATTAAATTAATCAAATGAATGAATGTTAAGGTTCAAAAGAATGCATCTTTATGACTTAGTAATCAACGAATTAACTATTCAATACATTATTTATCAAAGTTTTATATAATAAACTAATTATTCCATAAAATTCAATACTAAACATCTATTGCCTTCTGTAAATTAAATACTCTTCACCCCAGCACAATTAAAGCAGATGAGTTGTTTCTACAACTGCAAAAATATTTAAATGTTATCAAAATCAATTGATATCTGAGTTAAGATTTGAAAATATATTAGACTTTGAATCAATTAGTTACTTTATAATAGTACCAATTAATGTTATGCTAGATTATGAATTATATTACTTATTCCACCTACCTACTAAACATCAGTCATAATATATGACAATACTTCCCACTATAAGGTATTTATTTTATTTTGCTGAATGCAAAATTTATCAATGCTCTCTGCATTTAATAACTGCACACATTATAAGACACAAAGGAGAAGTACTAAGAGAACTAGAATTTAAATATTGTAAATACTTACTATTAAACATAGAAATCCATCGTATCGAAATAATACTTGAAACATTGCTTAATTGCTTAAACGAAAAACAAATTAGTTTACTCAAGGTATCTCATTAAAGCAAATAATTGTAAAGTTATGTCACCTCAATACAATTAAAGAATGATACATACTGTCATGAACTTCGAATTTATTGAACTATTACCTATTCTAATATTCAAATTTTAAATACAAAAATTATTAGAAATATTTAAAAAAAAAGAATTAAATATAATTCAAAGTTGGTAATGAATTAAATATTAAATGTTAATTAATACATGATTAGTTAACAAAATATTATAAATAAAATCATTTCATGAAATAAACTGTAAATATATCTAAAAGCAAATTCACAGGAAAGAATACTGATAACACGTTCATTTACTACTGAATAAACCTCGATCCTCCAGTTGAACAAGCTGTGGGCGCCAGGTATGCATCCTCGGCGCTGAATGTGTTAAAGAATGCCCTTAATTTATAAGTAAACAAAGCAATCAAGTATCCTTAAAATAGGAAGCCAGAAATGCGACCATGCTAATTGAATAACATTGTATGATAGCTATAAACATCTATTATCAAAAATAAGTAAAATGTAATTATTAAGAGATAGCACTGTGGTATGAACTTTCATGTACAACATGTTGCAGAGAGGGGCTATCAGAATATTTTAAGGAAAAGTGATTAAAATACGGTATAAAAGCAGGTATACAAAATTCGAAAAATTTTACAGTTTTCTACTCTAATTACATGAATTTACCTGTAATAATATTTTGAGTTACATTATGTAACTTTATCGAAACTATATCGAAAGATACATAAGACATCCTTTCCCTAGGCCTCTAGCGATACTCAAATAACCTATTGACCCTCTTCCGATGTTATTTGAACTAGCTTTCCTCATAAAGCGTAAAAACAAACCTCCGAGTATTGATAACCAAAACCTTTCCCTCAATCAGCGATTGTTTAGTCTTATGGACACGATATTACAAAATTCAGCAATCTACGATAACTTCACGATTTATTCTATGTACTTCTAAGACCGTTCTTCGAGAAGTGCATGGATAAATATTTCTTCAGGTCCACTCGTTCTATAACGCCGCTTCCTTTCGAGATCGTTACAATTCTCTACACTATTACGAATTTCAAACATTATTTAAGGCAAAGTGAGACCCCATAAATTCCCAAGCAACAATTGTTCCATTAACGCAAATAACATTCAATACACAGCACACAAATCCTAATGAAAGTTGCTTGTAATAATTACTTGGGTAGAATGCATGAATATAGAATATCCCTAGATAATACTAGCACGATCAGAGGTTTAGGAATTGTAAATGGTACAAAATATGAATTTAAATGCTTTGAAAATGAAGGTCGTAAAACACTATTCGAATATAATTGATTGGTTAATATGATAAAAAGTATTAACAGTATTGTAAGGTTGAAACATTACTAGTACAGGGTGCGAGCTACGATAAATATATAACTACTTCCCTAAATAAGTTGTAATTGAAAATTAATTAAACGTAAATATAAAGATAAAACAACATCCTGTATTCGAGGTTTAGTAATGAGAAGGTAAAGTAAATATGTGTAGTCAGGTATTACAATAGGTTAAGAACATGAAAAGTATGCAGGCCGATGATGAATAAAACGTGAGGGCAATAACTACTAAAAAAGGTGAAAGAGAACTTCCTGGGACACGAATCTCCTAAGACAGGTGCTCATAATTAGTGACAAATTATTGATAAATATGTTTAGACGTTAAGAAACAAATGTAACCAATCAATAAAATAAATTACATTTCCATAAGTATTCAGATAAATAAATCCAATAAAGAAGAAGAGCATCCTATTGCTCCTGTAATATCTTATTATTACAAAGTAGAGGATCTGCAAGTGTAAACGATATACCCACACGCCCAAAATAATAACTAGAAATCATGCTTAGACCTTCCGAAACTAAGCAAAGCTCACTATCTGAACCTACGACCATTATTCTTCGATTAAGCGAAACCAATAGGACCGATTACATAAAAATAGATAGCTAAGGTATATATAATTATTGTTACGATTCAAACCACAACTAATTACGAATATAAAGTCATCGCGATGCCAGAAATGGATATTGATCTGGAAACTCTGTGTTGGAAGAAAATTTCACTAAATCTCATAATACCTTTAACGTATCGAAATTTAACCAACCACTTCCTGAGAACAGGGACAAGATAATTTGCTCAATAGCAATAATTATAATTACAGCATATCTCACAAGGAAATTCCTAAGGTTAAAAGCCGCTCAATCTCTAACAGAAAACAAAGAAGATATTCAACCTCTAAAGGAAGCGTAATTTTAAGGATGAAGTAGTTGCATAACACTAACTTATCTTATCTTATCTTAAATATTCAGTAGATTTGTTATAAATAGTCGTTAAAACCCATGAGTAAATACTTATGTGTATCCCCGATAATATTAAAAAGTGAATTGAAAGATAGGAATACAAGCAGCATGCGTATAACAAATAGTGACCGCTATGAGCAAATAAAAAGGTATTCCAGAAATTAAATAAATATAAAACAACAGAAAATTCTAAGAATTAAAGTAATATAAATAATCAATTTAAATTTAAAACAAAAATTAGCTTTAGAAGTTGTATTGTACCTACGCCACTGCCTCAAATTTACCTTTAGTAAATAATTAATTAAGTAAATTTTTAAAGTATAAACTCAATGCTAAAATATGGCAACACGTTAATTGTATTTATTTAAATTATTTGAAACCGTTTCTTTAATTCAAAGCATCCTGTATATATTTCATTTAATTCTTACTTATATAATTACCGAGCTTTTAACTGATTATCATGTTTACTTATTCATTTATTTATTTTTAGTTACCGTTGCCTTTATTAATATTAAGATTAGGAATATCTTAAAATTTCTTGTATAAACTATTAATCTAACAGTACAAGATTCTTGACCATAAACGACAAAACATTACCTGTGTAGGTCAAGGGGTTTGAACTCTGTATATAAATAACACATATGCTAGGATAGATAAAATAAACATGCGTTAGTTTTAGCTAATAATAGAAACATTTACATTATTTAAATTGATTTAATTGCTTTATGTTAATTAAAATGTAACTTATTTAGTTAAGTATTAGTTCGTATTGATAACCGCTATATTATGAATAACTTTTACTTTTATTAATTCATGCACTTAAGCTTGGACAACTATTTCTGTTAATTATTATTAATTAGAAACAGTCCCATTAATGGTCTTCTTTACTACTTCAAACAAATCAAATTACGCATCTAATGACATGTTAATTAGTTATAAAATATTTTAATTATGGGAATTAGGTAACTAGAAAACCGTTTCTCCTTGAGGTTATAGATAAAACTTCATATAAAAGCACGCGTTGTAAAGTCGAACTTCAGAGTATGTTTATCGCCTTTGCTGGTTAAACAACTCATCTGAGAAATTTAATTAAATAAACCAAGTATTATAAGGCATAATTCACCCCATAATCGGGAAGTTTATTGGTCCTTATGTGAAGTAAACCTTAGAATTGTTAAATTTGTAAATCCATAATATTTTGATTATGTTTCATAGTTTAAATTTAAAACATAATAACCGTATTTTAATACAGGCCACATCATTCCAGAATTTAAAAGGATCGGAACGCTCTGTAAACAATTTACGTTATTCAATGTAAGTATCACACGAAGGTCGTTTACCTGCGTTTTTAACTTTGAATTCAATTAATAAACCAGAAAGATTCAATTACGTTTGGCTAAAGATTATTTATATAGACTCTCACCGAAGTGTTGAAAAGCATTTCTGATCCTTCGGAATAGATGTTGAAAGACCACTCCCAGGTCCGGCCTTTCGCGACACGTGATGATGTAACCCTAATGGTCGGCGTCGTTCTAGTTCCTCTAAATAAACCTAGGTCAAGTATAAATAATTTGGCACCAAACAATAATTACCTAAATTAAAATATACCCGCGAAAATTGCACTTTTAAAACGAACATAACCGCTAACACGTCTCAACAATAAGTAATCGCCATCTTGGTGATCCTAATCCGTTAGATCAAATATATCGATTGTAAATAACAGCAAAATGGTACATTGTCGCGACATCTACGTTCAGTAATTAAAAGAGAAACGGCCGACAGCTAATTTTAAAAGGTTCATATCAATAATAAAATTCAAATGTTGTAGAACTTGATTTATTATGTTTAATAAATGATTTTTCTGTTATAAAGTCTTATTCTGAATGTATAATTATACAAAAAATTAATAAATGATTACATTACAAAGGTAATATAACCGCTGTTCATGGAAATAGTTGCAGGATAAATAAATATCAACGTGAAATAGATTTTGAGATAACAAGCATGCAAATATACCGAGTTTAAATTAATTGTAAATAGTTTGAATCAAAATAAAGTACATTTCCAGTGCTATATAACTAAATACAAATATATATATATATATATATATATATATATATATATATATAC
>JAHWXV010909706.1:0-13103 GCA_024586415.1 Phrixothrix hirtus | reverse complement strand
GTTGTCCAGAAATTTTAATTAGTTCACCTAAGAATTTCCACTTCGCCTAACAATATTGTTATATAGGTATAGGGATTTTTGTAGCGAAGAAATCTAATGTACTCCTACAACAGCAACGTAATGTAGGGTAGAGCTATTCATATTATGAACTTTTCGATCGGCGTTGACACCTGTAATTTATTTTATGAAGTTAATCAGAAGTAATTGCATTTTTAATTTCAAATAATTGTAGTATTGTATAAATTCTATGCGGACAGCGCAAGGCTACCTGAATTTTTTGATTGTCCTTGCTCCACCTGCGTAATGTACCGTGATAATTAGATTTTAAAGTAAGAATAATTCGTTATAGTTGGCCAAGTTCCTATTATTCCTTGCTCTTCAATATTTGTAAGTACCGTGCAAACCATTTCATTTTATGCGACATAGTGGGTTAATATATCAATTAATTATTTTAATCGCCAACCGGCAATAGAGCTATGCATTACCATAGCGATTTTCGGAAGTAAACAAACACTTTATTATATTATAAAAATCAAACATTTTACCTGCCGCTAATATTCATCAACATACCATTGACTGTATGATATTAAACAAAAATCGTTTGTCGCTGTCACGGCTCCAACAGTAAACTGTCAAAAATTTTTAAATATAAATTGTAGGCGGCTATGAGTGTAGTAAAAGAAACTCCCAATCCGATTTCCATATCTGATTTGATGCATTATTTTCCAAAATAATTGAGTTATATCAATAAAAAGGCATATTTTATTTTAAAGAAGGGAACAGATGTTCTTAATTTAACATATAGTATAAGAAATAATAAAAGGCAACATCTTACCAACATTTAATATAAGAAAAGTCTAACAAAATATTGTGACAATATTATAAGAAATTTTCAAATAGTTGTCCATTATCTTCTAAGCACACGCAACATCACTCAATTGTTAAATATACTGTATTTCTTAAGATGGAACAGTAAATACATCGAAATTCTTCAAAAACACCTTTTTGAAGCACCGTCCTGTTATTACTTTACCGACCGTAAGCGTTATTCTTAACATAACCCCAAAGTCAACAAGTCAACAAAGCTAACTGGCCATTTGATTGGTCCATCGGTTCCACCCCAACCATTACTAAGAATCCCGCAAGTGTACCGCTACAGATCACGTGATTTATGCGCTGGGACACATTTCCCAAAAAAACATTTTTGGTTTTTTAAAAGCTATTGAAGTAGCTATAAAGCCAATTTAAATTTCTATAATAAATACAGCAAGCTGTATATGCAGCTACTAGACTGTCTTGTAATAACTATAGAACACAAAAAGCCCACCCTTAAAATGACTTTTAGGGCCTTTTTTAAAACTACCTTATAAATCTAAAATGTTATAAGAAAGAGTTTTGTAGTTGTCTTAAAGATTGTAATAAATTCTTTTTTAAAATCTTTTTAAAATCATACTCCTATTTTGGCAGTTAATTAGCTGAAGAAATGTTATTAGATCACATTTGTATCAGAAACGCTTTAAAATAGTTCTTATTAGAATTTAATCGTTTTATCAAGGAAAACATTAAATTTCTTGTAGCACTTAGTATTATTGGTTGTTTAGATTAACAGTATTTATTTGCTGTATGAATTATGCCAATACAAAGCAATTACCTAATTCAAAAATTATAAACCGAAGCAAGCTTACTGATGAAAGTGGATTAGATAGCTCCAAAAACAGCATGCCTCTTGAAAAATATATGATTTAAGATTTTGAGAATAAATAACCTTAAAATATTTTTTTCTTCTTTTAGTTAATTTTTGCACCAAAATAGCTAATCAAGCGTTTCTAAATATTAAACATGCTAAAAACCAAATATTTGGTAAAAACCAATTAAACTCTAAAAAATCTGGAATAGTTATTTTTATCTATAAGATGACCTGCGTTCATTTATAAGATAAACATGGCGAAAGGAAAATAAAACGGTTTGCACTATTTTAAATCTACAATAGATATTAAATGTTTTATTAAATTACACAATCTACTTCAAATAATAATTATAAATATATTTTGCTTTAAAAAGGTTTCAAGAATGTATTCGGGAAGTAAATACAACTCTGATAAAATTTATTAAAACCAGAAATCTGTAAACACCTGTAAACCAATTGGCATCTGACATTTCATGGATATATTTTCTAACCTAAAACCTGTAATATGGGATATCTTAAATTAAAACAAAATTGTATTGTTTCTTATACATTATCTTCTAAACGTGAGTATTTATTGCCTATGAATTTATAGCAGTTACGTGATACTGTAGTATCTTTGTTACAATAGTCCGTTGAGCAAAACCCGAAAAATTTTATTATCAGTTGTTCCCAATATTACGCCGTAATGTTTTATCTTTCATTGAGGGTGCCTTGATTTTTTAATCGTTAAAGAACTGCTTAAAAGAAAACTCACAATAATAACAGGTTTGACTTTCTAAAAATAAGTTCATTAAAAAGTATTTTTATTAAAGCTCTAAGATACACCCTATATCTTTGTTATTTTAAATACTGTTCTATTACATATAATATTAAAACCTTGTAGCTAGTTTTAAAAAAAGCCTTAACGTAGTAATGTTCACAATTTCTTAAGGTCAGATGCCTTATCATTTATCTAACTAAAAACTAACATTCACTAATATAATACGTATATAAATGACATTCGCTTCGTTTTACAATTAAATGAACTGTAGATTCAGGAATCTCAGTAGATGTCCTTTTTTCTGATCGACATATTTGGCAGGTTTTAGGCGCACTATCAACTTGATCACTTAACAGGTGAACATGGATTTTATAAAACCTTCAATACCACAGTAACTTGTTTATATTATTGCGAAGTATTGTGATACTATGGAGGTTGTTAGTGGAATATGAATTGTCAATCTAAGTTGGCCAGTTTTCTAAACGCAAGTAGTCACGCACATCTAGTATTGATAAGCAATATATCATAAAGAATTGGAGATAACCTGTACAAATATACTAATGCAATTTTATAAAACAAAACATACGATTTATGGTTAAAAATTTTCAGCTTTAAAGATTATCCACATATATTCTATAGGAAGTTCAAGCGGATAGTGCATACAGCTGTTTGGCGATTTATAACGTTGCAAGCTGTTACACTAATGCTAGTGCACAATGGTATGCAGCGATGCCCTTTATTGGCATAGAAAGCTATTTTACATAGAAAATCGCAAATTATGTGAATACGGTGAAACTATTTATCAAAGTTAAAAGAACGATTACTAAAGACACTGGAAGTAAGTGTCAACTGCGTGAATCGCTCCTAATATGTAAAATTTTAGATACTCTTACCAGAAGAGTATTTTTCTTTCAAGACAAGCTGCTTGTTGATAGCAACGTTAAAAAATACCACTGAAAACTTCGCAAATTCACTACGTACTTGTAAGAACGTAGTAATATTGAAAGGAGCCGAGTGCACTTATCAAAAAGTACTAATAGTAAAATTAACAAAGTCTAAAAGGAAAACATATGGCAAACAGCGTAAGTGTTCCAAAGTAAATAAGGTTTGTCATTAATGTAAACAAGTTGATCATAAAAGAAAGTAGTTTCTACAAATAAAGGTCGATGAGAGGCAAATAAAGCTAAATTAAGCGGATAATAACATCAAGGTACTTTAATTTCTGCTGAAATTTTAATAATTATCCCCAATGAAAATATTTGTTTGCTAATAGTAGACATAGAATTCACGTCACTTGCAGGGTAGTCTTATATCAGCCATCTAAGTCCTTTTTAGAATCACATAAAATGATCACTGCAAATGGAGAAGTTGAATCATTAGGAAAAGGAACGACAAAAGTGATAGCTGCTGTTATCTTGAGTTATAACGACTATTACATACAGATACGCAAAATGCACAACCACTTCAGGAAAAATTGTTTTTAGTGTTATCTTCAGAAGATAGATATCCAGAAAATGAATTCACGTTTAGTAGCATTGCATTTATCATCGAATCAAGTCACGCATTTAGTATTTATTTTAATATTTGAGATTTAATTCGACAGCGCACAATAGGAGTAGTTGCCATTGCAGTTGAACAAAATTTTTTTTCAGCAAAGCAACTGAAAATTAAATTACAAAGGTAAAAAATATGCCGATAAAATATTTCTATAAGATTTAATGTTTTAATACAAAATAAAGCGAAGGTATATCAAATCACCCTTTATGCAGGGAGAGTATTACTTAATATTGAGAATAACTACATTCTAGTAATAAGTACTTGAAAATATTAATTTTATAACAAAAAGTATCATCTTTACTGTCTTTTAAACACACTTATTTCTAGCTAAAACTGTTTATGTGTGTTTAAAGCAATGTTGGATAATTTAAAAATATGATTTTTACTCTCTAAAAGTGCCTAGAGTTATAAATAATGAAAATAAAAAATGTCGACTTCGCACCTATTGTTTATTATTAAAAATTAAAAGGAAACCACGCCATTAAGAAACATGTGCAGTCTGTGTATTATTACGTGAGACTCGGTGCAGGAATATTTCGTATTTCCAAGATTTTAAATACATAGTAATTTTATGACAAAGAAACTTGTTTAACATGCAAATACTTTAACAATGACCACTTAAAGGTAGAAAGACACCCAAGCGGGACGTGCCCGAACCGGAGCACAGCCATCACGCGGCTGTATGTCAAAATATAAAATAATTGAAGGAAATCAGATATTATTTTTAAATGATTTTTATGAAGCTTGTAATATATTTTATTTAAATTTTATAAATCAGTATGGTTATTAATACTGTTAAACACGCTTTCATCTGTAGGCCATCCTCCAGTCCGGGCACGGCCCGGTAATGTGTGTTTCTACCTTTAGAATAGAATTGTATACCTATTTTGTGAAAATTTCAAGTAAAGCCTTATACTATGAATTTAAATTATCGCTGTGTATTTTCACATAAGGAATAACACCGTTGTAACAGCCTAAAAAAGGGTTTTTTGGCAGTTTTTTTTCGGGGGGAATGAAAGATGATAGAATAATAATATTCTAAGAATTTACTAAGCATATATTTAAGTATTAATGAAAAATTATCATCAACAAATAATAAAAAATGTCAACACTGGACACCCATTCACGTGAGGCTTATTGAATTTGCAGCGCTCTGCGGCACGTAGTGTAGCTGGTGCAAATTGGAATCTGGATAAAAAAAACTCACTTAGTCTAGATATTCATAGCTAGTTAAATACGTAGGGAATTTTAAAAATATTAATTTTTGTGTGATTGGCGAGTATTTGAATATAGACGTTCAAGTTTTGACAAACAAAGGGGTAATTGATTAATAAATAATGTTTAAATTAACTTCTCGAAAATCCCATATGTACTTCACTTCAAAATGTTATTTTCAAAACATTGTTAAAAATTTGAATGAAAAGAATCAAAATTATTGGAGTTATGCTACGTGCCGTTTTAAAAAATAGTGTTCGAGAAAAACGCGTTAATGTGTTATGTACATGAAAAAATCGACTGCTTAAAACTGTTTGCCGTTAATTAGCTATCTTAGGACCATAACGCTGTTCTTCTAAGTTCAAATACTTATACTTACTGTCTTTCCTCGAAGATTTTATACCTGTTTTGCCGCATCTGTCAAAGACTGCTCGGCGTGCTGGATCCGCTGCGCATCGGCTTCGAAACAGAAATTAAATAATTGGATGTGAATATCGACTCCAAAAAGTTAATGGTTCGTAGAATACTAGTCTTACCATCATTAAAATTGCACAGTAATACCATTCGCTATATTTAAGACTTTTTTGCTACTTGAATAAAATTTTTTAGTCAAATTCCCAACAGTAGCATTGAAGTTTTCGTTGCCATTTTGGATGTAGCCTCCCAAAACAGCGGTTTAGCAATTTTTCTCGGCTGAACTCCTCATAAATCACTTTGATGGCTTTAAAAACTTCCGAAGAAAGCAGCGGTTTGTAATGGGAGGTACCCAAAGAATCTGCTGCTTGCGCTTTCTTTCAGTCACACCAATACTCTGAACACACCTCGTGTTGCGGATTTTCGACGGTTGCTATCTTATGAAATAAGGTCGACTAGATTTCATTTTTCTTATTTTCCAAGGAGTTCTGATACCAATGTGTTGCCAGGACATAGTAAATTGTTAATGGGTCACTTAGTTTGGCACTCAATTTATATTTTCGTCCGAGACTTTTCAGGGTTTTTTTCAGATTTCTTAATCAAGTGCCAATTCTTTTTTGTACACGATCAATAAACTATTTCTTTAATACTTCAAAATTTTCTTTCTGAATTTTATCCTTTATGCCTTTAAAGGTTTTGCTGTCACCATCACCCATGTAGCTTACGTATTTGAGTTTTGTAATGTTTCATAGCATACAAACATCTCAGTGTTTAACCCACCTTACCAGATGAAATTTCATGGTTGGAATTGATTGCCGTGCGTTAAGTATCACTATTCCTACTTACTTGTATCTAATTTACTCTTCCAATGCTTGCAAACTTGCAGTATTTTGAATTCATTTCAACATCAACGATTTTGCCTGTAAACAATCCAATCAATGACGTGATTCCGAAAAGCAACGAAAATATCCGCGAACCATTGCCAAAAACAGTTACCCTTCAAATTTTTCATTTTCTTCACTTTTATTTTCCTCTTCATACTAGCGTCACGAATTGTTGCCGTTACAACAGAAGTCATATCCACTACTTTGCCGCAAAATGATTGGAATATCGGTTGTTGCATTTCCATAAATGCACAAAACTTTGTTATTTCATGTTACCCTATTCCCAGTAGTCGCGTTGCCAGCACAATTCGACTTTTAATTTAACATGCACTTCGTATGAATTTACTACTTGTAATGTAAGCTTCTGGGCATTTTGGGCATGCGATAACCATTTTGAAGCCTAAGCCCCGACGGCTTTTTTCATGAACCGTGATGTCTAATTCACACGTTTTACACTTTATGTGTGACGAAATGACAAAGAAAACGGCAAAATAGCTTATAATTCTATATCCGAATTCATAATTAACGTTAAAATCATCATCACACACTTGTAATTTCTTAGCAGAAGCACCGACTCTTTTCGAATCGCTCTTAGCCTCAAATCTATTCAACGGTCGTCTTGATGACGCACTTCTCCGATGCCGAGTTGGATACGATTTTTTCGTACCCTTCCTGCCCGGGTACACTTTTACGTCATTTATTATATCTTATAAACACCCTGAGATTAAAAATAAACTATTAAAAATCAGCATTACGTACAAAAAACGTGATTTCAAGAGAGAAAATTATGTTCTTTGTGTGCATGTACTGACGCTACGCTAATATCCTTTTTTGCTTACAAATGCTGCTAACTGAACGTAAACACTTTCTTACGACATTTATTAGTATATTAGAAAAGTTAGAAATCAAAAGGTAAGACATTAAGTTGTACCTTCCCAGCAGGGGTTTATTTAGCGCAGGCAGTCGTTTCAGAGCATTCCGATGCGCATGAGAGAGAGAGCTCGAAATTTCAATTAAATAAACTTCTTTCAAGTAGTAGTCTTCTTACTCCATATTCTAGAAGGCTTTGGGTATCTTTTAAGACAATAAAAAAATTGATTTTCTAAAAAGATTAATACAGTAAAATCAGACGCAACTTTCTCCTTTGATATGAAATTTTAGCGGAACGCGGGCCCATCATTGATATAAATGTATAATTTATAAATATTCGATTTTACACTCGCGTCCATGTTTTTAGAATAGCTTGATTGGTAGAGTGTTAGCACGATCTGCTAAAAGTGTTGAGCAGGAATCCTAGTGCGGGAACGAACTTTTCTAAAAATATTTAATTACATTACACTCTGTGTTGCATTCAGTTGAATTATATTAAAGGACAAAATTATGAATTTATTAATTTCTCTTTTAAAAATTTTCCTTTATAATTTAGCTTTAATATAACAGTGGCAACGCTGTATTCATATTTATAAAACCATTATTGCTTCTTTTTAGGTAATAACGTCAAAATTTAGTTTTCATTTCTTTAATTCATATAAAGTGTATTGAGTATTAAAATAGAATAAGCGTAGAGAGTGCAAGGGCTGTCATCGTTGGGGCTTGCTAGCGGGAACATGTAATTCTTTATCTTAAAATTTCCTTTTTTCTCTTAAAAAATTACCTCATCTTTATCTAAATTTTTAATTACCGAATTGATATTGATGTTCTCTTAAGAATTACTTGCTGCTGAAGCAATCCCTGGGCCGGCATGTTTCGTTATCACTATTTTTTTTGTTTCCAGGGGTCTTTTCTAAATTTATTACATACCACCCTGCTAATTTTTTTTGGGTAGGGTGTCGCACCAAGATTCTTTGAAACAACTAGTAACATGGTTTCTTTTTCTTTCCTTTATTTGCTTCCAATTTGGTAAGTCAAACTTTTACTATTTAAATTAAATTGTCGCAAATACTACGACTATTAATTTGCGAATTAAGGGTTTTGAACTCGAAAAAATGTTGAAGTCTATGTTACCTCATTAATTGTTTCTACGATTGCCTACATGGCGTACCTTTTTTTAATCTGAATTGATAAGCTCATAGAACTATTAAGTTTCTACGAATTCCTTTTATTTTAATTGTAGCAATTATTTTTGCAAACTTTAGCTTGCATGGATAATGTCCATTTAAGTTCATATCTTCAACTGACTTATTAAATTGTAAAATTGAGCAAATGTTACTGTGTCTAGAAGTTGCTCTCAAGTATCTTCCGACAATTGTCTGAAATCAGCTACAATTTTAGAATTTTTCAAAAAGGGGTTATTTTCAAAATTGGGATTTTACCTTTCGTTCATTAATATCTTATTTGGCTTAGAAATTACAACAATAACTATTTTTTATTATCTTGTTGTTATCTATTTATGCACAAGTTGCTTTCATTAATTTTAGAAATTAATTTTAAACATTAACTTGTATTAAAGGTCTAAGGACTTGCGTAATTTATCGGAAGCTGCTTCACACTTCTTGCTAATTTATTTTTTTTTGTAAAATTGACTCAGTCAAGCTTACCTACTTGTCTTTTTTGTACGTTACTAAATGTTGGAACCTTCATTATATTTAAGAAATTGATCTTTTCGACATTACGGTACTGGCTGCATTCGAATGAAACCAATGCTGATCAAGAATTCCATTGGAGCTTCTTCTGCTACCTGAAAACAGAAGCAGTTCTACACCCGACGAGTGTGGTTTGTTTGACCGTATTTGTGTCTTTCAGATTACCTCCCGAATCGCCAGCCGTTGCGATGCTGTTTTGGTAACAATTAAACAATTAGCGAATCAATTACTCTTTGTGTAACTTATCAGTAAATATTATTATCTTTCAATCTAATGTCAGACTCAGCTGTGATTTAAATTGTTTGTTTAAAGTCATTATTGTTATTAAATTTGTTATTTGTTAATATCTTTTATTTATTTGAATTAACCAAGCCTACCTTTAAATAGGAAGATCTTAGTGTGATGCTTTACCAATTTTCGTTTTCTATTTTTTGTGTATCTACTATATTTACTTAATTCAGCATCTTTAGAGCGCCCAATAAAAACTAGAAATCGTATAAAGACTACATGTCCTGGAGTCTCAATTAGCCGGCACATAACTTTTCTAGCAGTAAAACATTTTAATTCTACCTTAACTATCATCGTTTTGAATACCTTACAAGTGGGCGTCTGAACTACATTCCGTTGATTTTAAATAAAATAAAACATTTATTTTATAAGAAGTAACCTTTTATATAACTTTTTCTTTTATATTAAATTTACCTGTTTAGTAACTTTTCCTTATAAGATTATACCATAAATATAATTATTAATGTGAATTTTAAAAATTTTTCATTTTATTTCTATTACCGAAATTTAAATCTCTCCCTCATATTACATTTATCAAATCTCAAGGACTACAAAGCACAATTAACATTTTTACATTCTATTCCTTTCAATAATATTTTCCTACAATCGCAATAAAACGTAGGCTTCTATTCATTTTAATGTAACGCATAGTTCACGTGGTCTGGGGATTACCACTTTTCCGCTCTAGAGGGTCAAAGGGACTTTTTCGCTCACTAAATATTTATTTTCGAAACAAATGCACTGTCACTCCATATTTCAGACCAGATATAGATTTTTACGGAACACTACGACTAGATCTGTAACGTTACATTGCTACATGTTAATTGACATATACATTAGTAATTTATTGGTTTCAGTTTATTTAATTTACAATTTTAAGTTACAACATCTATTTTCAAAAATACCAGTGGAAACGTTGCGAATTTACCATGTTTAGCTAATACGCGTGTCATGCTATATTTAATAGTTTGTTTAAATAATATCTAATAAAATAAATTTGAAATAAAGATATTGTGTACAATTAAAATTACTTTGTGTAATGTATAATCGTTTTCAATAAGAAGGAAACAATTATATAGATTTAAGAGGATTAGATTGCACGTGACTTTTTTCAAACGAGTTCAAGCATTACCTCACATCTCCGTTTTAATATACTCCTGTTCTATCATACTAAAGTATTTGTGGCAACACTGTCGTTGTGAATTTATTTACAATTATTTGACGATTATAGACACATAACCTCCAAAATTTGTCTGTGAGTTAATGTTTAAAGAGAAATTATAAAATAAATGAAGGTATTAGTACATTAACCTGATTTTCAGTAATATTAAACTATGCAATATATCACAGATGTTAGCATTGAAATACGAAGACAGTGTATAATCGAAAGTCAACTACGTAGCAGTAAATTAGTACAGACCCTTATTACACTGATTTGTATTTATTCAAAAAAACATGTATTATCAATACTTTTGTAACTAATTACAAAATAAAACCTTAAAATTGACAAATTTATACTGCAAAACAATTTATGTATGTTTTAATATTTATTTTGCGATCATTTATAAAAAAATAAGGATAAACAGGTGGGATATCAATTACATAGGCAGCAACAGATATTTAAATTTTCTTTTCTGTACTTCATTAGTAAACTTACTTAGGTCTGGCAATCATTTATCACATCAATAATACTTTGCATAATAAAATACGTGAAATAAGTAACACTTGCTAAAAATCAATGCTTTATTGTAAAATTGCAAAAATAAAATAAAAAATGTTTACTAAATAAGAAATGTGTATATAATTATCAAATTAAGAATTGAAGTATGGACATATCAAATTAACTTTACAATAAAGATACTACGTACGCTAAATATACAATTAAATTTGTAGTCCAGCGACTTTCGTTTTTACATGTTTCCCATTATATTACAGGTAAGTAAAAAGGTTTCACACTCAAGATTTAAAACTAACACAGAAATTAAGAAAAAGCAATATAACCGTTTACCGTAACTTCTAATCAAAAGCAATGCCAAACTGATTTCGAACGTTACTGTATCATGATTTGAAGGTACACAACAACACCATAAAATTAATAACAAACAACGCAGTCGGCAAAAGGTTGCACTGTTGCTATATCACTTGTTACTGTGTTACTACTACTTTCTGTTACCAGGATCACTACTGTACAATGGATTTATTTATATACTCCTAAATCACTTCTAGTTTTTTTATTTCAAGATTCATGAAGATAAATAAAAGACAATATACATCTCAATGAACATAGGGAATCGTACTTGTTAGCTAATTTGGTAAAAACAATTAAAAACAAAGAAAAATCCATTTATTGTCCCGTCAAAGAAATAAATCAACATGCGCAAAAATATATAATCTTCTATCAATTTTGTCGGTTTCGGATTTATAAAAGAAAAGTTATGAGGAATTTCGTATTTCTATAGGTCTACATGCCTCTTAAGAATATTTATAAAGGTTCGATAATAATACAATATGATTGCAAAGTTCGAAATTGGGCCGTTCTTCTTTGGTAATTATAACTTAGTTAATTTATCTTTGTTTTTTAGTTTAATTTTCAATCCGAAAGAATTGCTTATTTAAAAGAAGCAATTGCAACCTCCATATGCAATGGTACATAAAAAGATATATACAAGTTTAAATCGATATCAGTTCTAATGCACGTGATGAAAGCCAGTTATTATTTTATTACATCGTGTATAAAGGTCAAGTACCTATAATTATAATTAAAAACGGTAAATTATTTTACTTCTTGAGTATGGCATTACTTGTAGTTTAATTCAATTTGTAACCACAGAAATATGGAAGAACATTCGGTCTTCTTCTTTTGAATAAATAATGTTAGATCAATCCATGTTAATGGTAAGTTTACATTTTTAAAAGGAATACTGATTTATTATTACCAAATCTAAATTACATTATTTCATTATGATCAATTAATTAAAAACATTTATTTTATTGTGTTCTTGGTATATACGGTTAAATATAATTTCAAAAAAAAGTCAAAGCCTTATTTGACAATAGAGTTCTTTGTATATTTTACCTAACTTAATTTACAAGCTTTTAATGAACATATCACTTCGTATGTGTATTCTCTAGCATTTTGCGCCTTGGACCTTCTTGTTCGAACAACGAAGTGTAGATTAAATGCTAACTTACAGTTGAAATGGATATCGGATGGTAAAGTCACAAGGATATCGATAAATAGAAGTTCTAACTAAGTATGTGTTTGCACGCTTTATCTCATTTCATATAAAATGTTGTTATGAAGCAAGATTCATTTTATTTTCCTAAACTTGTTATTAATTTATAAGTTTCTTTAAATTGTTGCGTTCATTATGCAGCGGTGCAGTAACCATTTTGAGTTGATTAATGTAAATTTAAAATTTTAAAAAAATTGACAAGAGTCAGTGGTTGCTAAATTTTTAAGGTTATGTTTTTAGTTCGGATGTACTGTTCTATATTTTTGTATGGAAAAGTTGATTTTTAAAAGCATGTGTGTATCGACACGTGTATGATAAAGATCGATCGTGAGGTGGTTCTAGGCTTTTTGAGCGGAAACCGTCAGGCAGACGCGGTCACCGGTTTTGGTTCGCAAGAAATTAATTGCGATTTATAATTTAATTATTTTGTTTTCCGGCGTGGATAAGTAATTTTTTCGTTGCAAATGTGCGGAATAAAGT
>JAHWXV010909608.1:0-10638 GCA_024586415.1 Phrixothrix hirtus | reverse complement strand
TCACTTAGGATATTGTAAATTTTATTGATGTCTTTTATCCTTTAGAAATTGTTAAACTTTCTAGATTTCACTTACATCTACCCTTAGCTAATTTCTTACATAACAAATTTTTAGAAAAATAAAATTAATTTAATTTTTCTATGTTAGATTCGCGATAATTTATGAAATGATTACGTGAATCTAACATGGAATTGTGTAACGTTTTCATTGTCATTTCCACAATGTATTAGCGTTAGCAGTAGATACTTCTTTGTGTACAACAAAAAATTCATATGCATATTTTTTAAAATACATGCAATTAATGTATATAAAACTGTTTGACGATTGTAATCTCCATTGGTTTTGTGTAATGCATTACAACTGTTTAATTATTGGTACTAGAGGATACGTCAAAGCAAATGTAGGTAAACCTTTACAAAAATTTAATTATTAAAAAATTTTAACAAATTTTTGGATTTTAATTGAAATTTTCATAAATCTTATTCAAAATTTCAACATTTTAATGTGGTTCATTATACAAGGCATGAATTTGTAGTAGATGCGTGGTATGATCAATATAAAACCAGACTGAAATATGTCGCGGTATGCTGGTGAGTACAGGCTGAGTAGACGCTTGTCAGTTGCGTTAAACCTTGTGACATATTTTGTTAGTGTCCATCGATAACTACACTTGCTAAGATTAATGCAAAATTCAAACAGCACACTAACATCAAATTTTCTTTAAAGCTAAGAAATAATATCTAGCAATACGTTGCCAGATATACTGTGCTAAAGCCATGAGTTGAACCCAATGTTATGTTGGTATTCGTCTTTTAAAAATAATCGAATATCACGTCCTATCGAAACTGTCATTGAAATTTGATAAATTATTCGTGAAATCTACGTTTGTGATGTGGTTGGTATGTCACTTTAAATTAATTTTAGTTGGCAAGTTTTCCTCGGTTGCTGACGATGTACTTAAAGGAGCATCGAATCTACGCCTACTAACGTCTCCATCAACAGACAAAAGACACCCGAACTTTTATTTTGTGGATAATCACGGGACCGTGAATGTGCTTCTGAAACAAAGCAATGGTAGTCGCACGAGAGTCTAACTTCATCACGTCTCTGCAAAGCGCAACAAGTCCGAAACGCAATAAAATCAACGGTGATAATTATTTTGGAAGCGTTCTGAACAGAATTAATACTGATATCTATTGTAATGTCTTGAGGCGTTTCAGAGAGGAAGATCAATTAAAAAAACCAGAATTGTGGCACAATCAAAACTGGCTTCTCCACTATGACAATTCACAAGTGAACTCATGGATAAAAATTCGTAAATTTGTGACACCCTCCCTGTTCGGCAGATTTTGGTCCATGTGATTTCTTTTTGTACCCAAAAACGATGTTGAAACTCAAGGGATAACGTTTTGAAACCATAGAATAGAGTACAGCTGAATTGTAGGACGATGTTTGACAAGGTTAACATAGAAGAGTGCGAGGAGCTTTAGCAGCCTGTCTGAAACGCTTGGATTCACTATACAATGTAAAAGGAAGCTATTTTGTAGCCGATACAGCCCAAAATGTAATTATTTAATATTGATATTTTTAAGCCAGTTCGATTCGGTAGGTGTAATGTATGGGAATGCAGGTGCGAACATGGCGGCACTCGGCGTTTATATCGCAAGAAAATTAGTACCCAAGAGTGTGTTCCTTGATAATGTTTTGGATAGGTATTCTACATGACGACTTCATTGCTTTTAATTTCTGCAGAATTTATCACGTATGTATGAAAGTTTATCTATGGTAAAATTTCACTACAAATTTTAATTTTTATAATAAATTGATCAATATTAAATGTTCAGAAAAAGTTTGCATTTTTACTGCCGTAATGTAGTGGGTCCATCTTAGTTGAAATTGAAGTTAGATAATTGTTTAAATTAATTGGACTAAAATGGGGCGTGACATTTTTAGTTCAATTAATTTATCTAAACAAATGATTTAATTCCTTATAGAAAAATACAGTTAGTCGAGTATGAGACGTAATTTGATATAAAAGTAACATAATGAAGTTTTGTAGAACCATATATTTATGATCAATTTTTACGAGAAAATTTGTAAAATTTTTTTGGATTAGATAAACTGTTTTACAGATTTTTTGGACTCCCTGTATACAAGTGTACGATTATCATATACAAACATCGATAATTTTAGGAGATAGTCTAGTTTGTCTTGCAATTATAAATCGTCGCGGTAGAATGATATTCTGCGGTTAGAATACAGTTATCTCATTTTCGTTACAATTTCGCTCTTTCCCTATCTTCGTTTGAATGCGAACAATATTAAACTAACTGAACCTAAGCTGATAGTTTAACTTCTATGGTTATAGTTCTATTGAGAAACATATTCGATTTTAAATGTCTCCATTAATACGACTAAAGCTTAGACCTAAAATCATAAAACACCCTGTATATATATCACCAATTTAATTAGAAATATCTTGCGAGTAAAGTTTAAATAGCAAACGAATAAGTAGCGTTGAACTAAATGAATTTTAACATACATTCTCAAAGGAATACTTTCCCTTTCCCAGTCTTTACTTTAAACAAGGTTTACTTAATTAAAAAATTATTGTGAACATTGTGAACATAAAACTTTAATGGCGCACAATTAATTAATCACTTTGATCTGAAGTATAGTAGGA
The DNA here is from genome assembly GCA_024586415.1 of Phrixothrix hirtus. NCBI lineage: Eukaryota > Metazoa > Arthropoda > Insecta > Coleoptera > Phengodidae > Phrixothrix > Phrixothrix hirtus. The sequence goes on along the minus strand of JAHWXV010909608.1, from coordinate 7,955 downwards.
GTTGAAAACAGAATTTGTTACGTATAGATAAAAGTAGACATTTGTATTTTATATTTAATGGATAAAAAGTGTTCCAACACCTTCTCACCAAAATTACGACGTCAATGTTGAAATTAAGAAAATTTTAGTTCACGAGAAATGACATCCTTAACATGGAAATACGCTTAATATGTAAAATCAATTTGTTGAGTGAGTGTAAAATGAGGTTACTTTGAAGTACATGAACACATCAACATAAAACAGCATAGATAATAAAGTATTTAATAGACCGACATTGGAATTGCTCCCAATAACTTAGCTATGGGTTTAAAAATAGATCCATTTACCTACGCAATAGAAATATTCTTAACTATGCCCTTATCTTTCGAAACATTGCGTAATTTGACGGTTTATCTATTATTAATGACAAAGCATGGAAATGTTAATTAACTTTGTTAATAGATATCGCCATTAACAGATGCGTAATAATTTAGCATTATATTTAAAAACTGCTCAATTGTAATGCATACTAAATTTTGTAATTTTCTCTTATTTTAGAAAATATATTATAAATTTTAAAATATAGATTGCTTGAGTCACGAAATTAAAAATGTTATACTCATTTCCGCTAAGATTTTGGTTAGAATGTCGCAGGGCCCACTTCTCCGATGAGCCTCAACAGAGCTCGATAGCTGAAATTTCCTTGCGCTATTTTAAACACAAATACATGTCGATCGTAGTTTCACTCTTAAAATTATTTGAGAGCCTTACGCTTTTACTTCTACGATTTTACCTTTACCTTATATACAATTCATGGAATTTATGAATTTTCTGAAGCTAATGGAACCACCAAACATTCTAGTTTTGTGAAACACATTCTCGTCTAGCATATTGCAATTGGTAATCATAGAAACCATACAAAGATGTTATTGTACATTATTGTGTTACTGTCACGTTAGGTAAGGTAAGTTTATTGCTTTTAAATCTTACTAAATTTAATTCACCCCGCAGCAATTCCAATTTTTAACCATAAGGCGTGTCATCACAAGAAATCTACGTCAGAATGTTGGCAGTTTATGGTGAAGCTTACTATACAAAAACGACAATAATGCAATGGCATAAATAATTTCCAGATGACAGGGAAAACGCCAAAGATATGCCGAAGCAGGACAATAACACGTTGTAGAAACTGTAAACTCTACAAGACGTGTGGCAAACATTTTACAAATGATAGGCGCGTGAATATCAGTGTTGTATATCGCAAAGCTTGCACGTAGTGAATTCCACACCAATTTGCGACGGTATAGCAATGAATAAAATTATGTTCTAAATCAAGTTGTTGCTGGAGATGAATCGTGGTGTCACTTTTCGAGCCTGAATTACAGAGGAACAAGTATGCACTGGAAGCAGTGTAATTCACCACCGCCAAAAATACAAAATACCGGAAAAGTGATCTTAACAGTTTTTTTTATCATAGAGGTGTGCTTCTAACAGATTACAAAAAACTCATTGACTACTTCAATAGCAAAAGCTACAGTAAAACGCTCCAAAACATCGAACTTAATTATTGCAGCTAAAAATAAAACACATTCTTTTTACTATATCTAAAGATATTTATCTTTATGTAAGCCCTTATTATTTAAGTAGCAAATAAATAATAGTACGATTAAAGAAACGTTTATTTAAAAAAACTAAATAAAATATTAACGATACTGTAGCTCTTAAGATTCTAAATATAATTGTATTAATTTAAAAAATGAATAAATCAATCTATAAAAGTTACTAAAATATTCTTAATTGAATAGTCCTACATTAACATTTTAAAAAAATATAACTTATCTAAGGCGTTGTTGTATTAAAAAATGTTAATATTAACAGTTAAATGAAATGGTAGATATCCTAAGGATTACAATGGTTAAAAATAGCTTTTCTTAAGTAAATACTATTCTACATATTCTACATTTTAGACAAATAATAAAAACATGTATATACATGAGGGTTGATGAATTAAATTTTTATCTAATTTATATCCTTTTACACCAAAGAACTAGTTGATATTATGTAATGTAGATAAACTAACTTGGTGATTTGTATGCTCGGGTTAGCTGTATTCTTCGATGACGATTATGTGTGATGACGCAATCTGGTTGAATTGCTTGCCAAATCGAACGTGTATATCTACTGATCTGCAAATTTCAATTTTTTATATAATAGCATTGCTTCTATTAAAACGTATAATTAGTAGGTTTTTCAAATAAAGAATACTGGAAAATAATGATATATAACGGAATAACCTGACAAGTCAGATAATTTTAAAACTAGTTAACAGACGCCCTTATAATAAATAGATGATGATTTCTACTCAATTTTTTGTTTTACTTATCAGAAATTTAGGTTGCTTAAAGAGTCGACTTACTTTGCGAAAAATGGTTTCGCATTTTAAAATTTTTCATCAAAACTTCGAATATTCAGTTATTGCGTTCGCTAATCTGCAAGATGGTAATAGGCGAACTTTCGACGCCGATATCCCATGCTTTCAATATCGTCTTTACGCCATCTTTGCCCGGACTCTTGATGGTATTCGATTTTAAATTAAGAATACCTTGATTCAGAGGTTATATTGTGAAGTCATGTTTTATTGAACATATTTTATGCTGTAGACTTTGAGGATAATCTGGGCAGTTATCAATCTTCATTAGTAAATTCTTTGTCCAGCTGCACCATCCAGCTTTAAAAATTACATGTAATCTATGCTTTAGAATTCCTTGAAAATAGTGCGGATGTACACTTCTATCTACGAAAGCGGCACCGAAATACTACTTTTCAACGTAGTCACCATACAAATTTAGGCACTTATCATAGCAGTAAACAAGTTTTGAAATTCCATTGTCATAAAATTCTGCAGCCTGAGACTTCAACCAATTAGTCACGCCCTCCCTCAGTTCCTCATTGTCATCAAAGCGCTGCGTTGCAAGCTACGACTTCATCCTTGGGAAGAGGTGGAAGTCGCTGGATGCAAGATCCGGGCCGTATGGTGGATGAGAAAAACCTCCCACTGGAAATCTTCAAGGACTTATCGGGTGCGATTTGCCGTGTGTGGTCGGGCGTTATCGTTAAAAAACAAAGTTTTTGGACTCAACTTTACTCTACGTTTGTTCTGAATCGCTCTTCTTAAATTTTGCAAAGTTTGGCAATACCTCTCAGAGTTTACTGTTGTTCCACGTACAAGAAAATCAATAAGAAGCACGCCTTTCCTGTCCCAAAAAACGGTTGCCATAATTTTCCTTGCAGATAAGGTTTGCATGAATTTTATCGGCTAGACTGCAATTTGATCTCGCAGTTCACATGTTTGAACCACGTCTCGTCCCCCGTTACGATTCGATCCAGTAATGAGTTGCCATCTTTGTCGTTAGAGTCTAGAAATATTAATGACGTTGCCATACGCTGATTCTTGTAATTTTCTGTTAGGAGTTTTGGGACCCATCTTGCACAAAATTTGTGGTATTCCAGTTTCTTAGAAATAATTCTGTGCAACAAACTGCGTGAAATTTGTGGAAAACTGAGTGAAAGCTCTGTTATTGTGAATCGGCGGTTTTTTCTAACTTTTTCATCGACTTTTGCAACAATCTCATCACTCACAATGCTTGGTCGTCCACTTCACTCTTCGTCGTGTACATTATTTCGGCCATTTTTAAACCTTCAGTGATAAGGTTGTTCCCGCGCACCCCACACAGTTGTCGATAAATTTCAATAGGTTTACATTTTTTCGCCAACAAAAACCTTACAGATCGCACCTCACAACTCGCGGGATTTTCTAGTGCGGTACACATTTCAAACTGTTACTGTGAAATAACGCGGAAGGACACAAACCTCGTGCTAACACAGCTGGATGCTGACTGAGTCAGTTAACGCGCAGACACCAAGATGGACGTGCTACGCACGCTCAAAGCGGCTATAGATGAAAACGTAATCGACTTTCTGGATAGCCTTGGCATTATCAGAATTTTCAGTTTCTCACTTGGTGCTAACGTGACACTTTTCATTTTCGTATGTGAGACTGAAAGCATTTATAAAACAGACTTAACAGTGCTAAAAATATTTTTGTGACTGTGAGACCGAGAGAATTTATAAAACAGACTTAACTGTGCTAAAAATATCTTTGTGACTCACTCAAAGTTTTGGTAAAACATTATAGTTCCAATTTTGACAATCTTCCTCTGATACGTCATAGTTTTTTTTTCAACAAATTCAATATATAAAGTTACGTAAGTTATGCTGTGAAATCAGGATGTATTGAAGAAGTGTAACGATCCCCTGAATTAAATATTATTATCTGTTCCTTTTAGAATTTTTGACGAAATTGTAGATGCAGATAATGAAACAAAAAGATCAATTTATTTAATTAAGTAAATAGATTAATAAATTAAAAGTTGTAAATGCAAAACTTAATAAAGATACTTGTAAATACCAGGAGTTCCAAAATAATTAGAACAATCAAAATTTATAGGAATAAATACCGATAAGAAAATATATGCGCACATGAAATATATAAGTTAAAATCGTAAATTATTTTAGTTATAGAAAACTGTAATAGGTTTAAGATTAGTTAGTAGATGTCACTAGATAATATAAAAATTGGAATAGAAATATTGCTAAGCATATTGAAATAATTTTGATAATATTAGGTTTAAAAGACCGAACCTTTTTACCGTAATCAGAATCCTTTCGATTCTGTACACTAAAACAATTAATGTACTAATTCCCTAAGGACAATTTTCCGAGATTTTCGTAACCAATTCATTCCCTACGTATAGATCTTATAAACGTTTTCGGTCATTTCTCCAAAGCTTTAACAATCAGTCAAATTTGCCTAACTGTTTTATGAAAGTTTAAGGATAACTTTTCCGAGACCTACTGATCCCCCCTCACGTACAGATCTTATAGAAGCTGTCACGAAAGTCTTAAGATTTCTTAAGCAACGCAATCTCGAATAAACAAACAATTCTTAACTTATCCCCTACATATCCAAAGAAATATCGGCCTATTAATAACAATTAAACACGGCGAAACGCATGATAAACATTGCATATAGAGTGCGCTAGTTGCTTTTGAAAATATACATAGGTAGTTTAGAAATTAATTGCATGTCAAGAATTTCCAATAGATGTGTACATGTACAGAGAAAATTTATACTTCAAAATATATGATTTAAATTAGACTACGAAGTTGTTGATTAATAATTACCTAAAAAATTAAAAATCAGTTGACAAATCTGGTACCAATAATATAAAGAAGTTAAAATACAATTACTCAAAAAGCTGATGAATAAGGAAATCATTAATACCGCGTATAACATAAGTTCGTGTCATAATTTCAAAGTCTTAATAAACCATGGTCGTAAACTAAACATTTTCTAGCTACAGGGTGTTGAAATTTCATGAAAATATGACAATTTTTTGATTAACTCAAAAAGTAGAGAAGATAAAGTCATCAAATCTGGATAACACGGCAATCTAATAGATTGCAATGAAACTGCAAATTAGCATAAATTAAACCAAATGGCAGCGTTAAAGGGTTGGTTGTACGACCAAGACTTTTTAGTTAAAGTTACTCAAAGTATCATCTCCTGAAGTTATGATATGACATGTTACACCCTGCAATACTTACAAATGCAAGTGATTTACAAGTACGTACAAAAGTATACATAAATAAATGTAGAACTACATCGCTGCAGACCTTGATGACAATAAATCTTGAAACTAAGTTAGACCGAAAGGCCAAAACACTATAATTAGATGACGCAAAATAAGTCTTTAACGACTGTGAGTAAAATATAATACATCTCTAACCGCAAGCGTCGCTATAAAAGAAAATCTCATTTGAAATTTGAAGTCTGTGTCTCCTAAATATTCAGCACCACCAAAGCATCTGTTATATCATCTCCGATGGTGAAATATCTTGGCCCTACGTCGACTTGAACCATTGTGCTACAGCTTTGTCCACATATTTTGGCCTTTTTGTGCATTTTCAAGCAGTACAAACGTTAATATTTGTTTTTACAAATTTGACAATTCATTCTTGAGAGCGGGCTCGGTTTTGTCATTTTCTTCCTAATACAGATACGTTGGCCGTGACTTCAACTTCCTCGATTAATTCATATTTTTATTAATGTCGATGTCTTTGCCCGTCTTTTCAGTTGTACACAAAGATTGCCGAGACGTCGAAATAATACCGAACACATCGTAATTTTTCCAAAAAGGAAATTCCCGAAGAAATATTTCCTAAATTTAAGTTACAGAGTTTTAGCGACTTTCGAATTATATTTTAGAGATATAAAAAATATTTTACTTGGGTTTTCGTATTCTAGTGATAGGTAAAGGTACAGAAACTTCGAGATATAGAAAATCGAATTATAGAATTTTGATTACATTTAAAACTTTGTTACCGAAGATTTTAGCCATTGCCAATATTTGATGATAAAATATTTTATAGAAGCAATGTCTAACGTCATTTATGTTTTATAGGAAAAGCTCGTTAAAAAAAGTAATCCTTTCATAATTTCAAATATTGTACTTGTGGCAAGCTTAGTTTGTTTAAAACTTTAGCGCAAAATATAATTCGCTTCCTCATGCTGCCAAAACAAATATTTACTTAATTTTTGATTCTAATTTCTAGTGTCGGGTTGTCCTTTAAAAGGATAAAGAGCATAGAAATACAAAGTACATGATTATTTATTGTAAATGTGTCACATAACTGTTATGAAAAAATTATCTTAATCCGCAATATTTTTAGAAAGATTTTGGCACAAATATACAGTAAATTAAAATTTTTGGTGAGCAAACTAACCATTGTTTTAAGAGTACATAATGTGCACTTAACACGTGAAGAAGTTTGACTAACCGTATGTATGCAGGTACTACATTGCAACTTTAAATTAATAGCTCTAAGCTCTGATGCTACAACGATCACGAAACATCACACTTGTATTTAATTTAAAAAAAAAGGATATAAAATATTTCTTACAATATGTTGTTAATTGTAGCAAGTTAAACTATGAATTGCCTAGTTAAATACAGCCTGAAGGTATTGTAATTAATAGAAGCAATTATTTCGATTTTTCTTTAGCAAAGCTTACTCAATCATGTGTAAATTGCAATCAATCTTAATTGTAACTAAAAGTATGGCGTAGTTTACCTTAGTATTTTTTAAGCGAGCAACTGATGAAAATCAATATTTAATACACATAATTACTTTGATTGCAACATATAAAAACAGCTAAATGTAATGTTAAGTACATTTTTATTATTAGATGTGCCTCAAGACTATATTTCATTTCGTACACAGTAAGATACTCGATTTAATTAAGAAAATCAACAGCGTTAATTGTGCTAATTAATGATATCGTCAGTGCTACTTAGATCATTTTATCTTTTTTGCTTTATTTTATAATTCATCTCAATTATATCGGTCTTAATTTCTCAATGGGTTCCGCGCCAGTAACCTAAAATAATTACACAACCACAACTTGGCTCCCACGTAATTAAATTAAGATTGAATTACATTTATTGTTAGTAACACTGAGAGTATATTTTATGTTTAATAAACAATTAACTGTCTTACCAGAAATGATACATTATACAGGGAGCTAGCTCTTATGTGCGTATTAAGTTACTTTACTGTTAACAATCGTTATTTCAACTACAATCGCTTATAAACGATAATTGCTTAAAGCTTCTGTTTAAAACCATTAATAAATTTAGAGCATCCTTTTTTAAGGCTGCAAGACGCAAATAATAACGTAAGGCATTAGAAAATACAAAATTGTAATTTAATAATATTTAATCATAACATTATGTCTCTTAGTGTAAAATATCTCAAAACTACAGTGAGAGCAACAATGGTTGTCCGAAAAAAACTACTTTCCACTGCTGGTCATACCAATACTTACATCTAATGTACTCCAATTTGTTTTTGTC
>JAHWXV010909602.1:0-15912 GCA_024586415.1 Phrixothrix hirtus | reverse complement strand
TAGTTTGACAGATGTCAAAAGTAGTTCTCATGACAAATATGAAAATGGAAATGTCTGTATGAATTAAGCAAAAATACATCATTTTGTTTCCATAGGTCTCATAATTAGAAAACTTTTTATACACGCGCTATCTCTATGGACGAAGTGTAACATTTTCTCAAGTTACATCGGATGGCTCGAACAATGATTTTTATATCTCAAAAATGACCTTTCACTATTTATTTACCAGTTTAAAAATAAATTCGTTTTGTATATTTTTTGTCCATATGTTGCTTTCCGTTTCCTGCTGTTTCTTTTTACCATGCCTCTTTATTTTGTATTTATGGAAAAAGTTATTTCCTACATTTCAAATGTCTGGTTTAAATATTTTGGTCTAATTTTACCTTACAAGAAAAACTGTATGATTCAACATAAAGTAAGCTTAATGGGAACTTCACTTTGCAAATTGTCTCTAGTTTAAATGAAACTTTTCTTCTCGATTGCTACCGCTCTTTCGACTTTAAGTTACCTTGTAAAATTTTGGAGTGAGTCCAGAAATGTTTTTGTACCTCCGTTCGCTATCGCTGGTTGTGCATACGTCATTTGCAGCCGGTCTGTCTATGCCGCTAAACATGACCTTCAACTAATCTGAGAACTCACCTGTTCCTTCTAAATTAACATTCGCTCAAGTTTTTATGTAATTATCGTTTAAAACTTATGCAACCATTTGATTAATATAATTGTAGTACATTTCAGCATAATATTGCCGACACAAAAAGGTAAATGAGGTACAGAGATGGGATGGTGGCCTGAATTACATACAGCAATATATATGACACTGTCCAAATATTCTTGTGCTAATTGCAGGCAAAGTCGATAAGCGAGGCTTGCAACAAACGAGTTTCAAAACTAATGATACAAGTTAGTACAGTATTTTGTTTCTGTAAGATTACCATAATAAAATTATACAGACCTCTTAGTAATCAATTTCCTTTTTTTTTTAGCAAACGCTTTGTTCGAATGTCTGTTAATAAATAGCGTTGTTAATATATTCCAACGCTTTTTTGCTGCAGCGTTTTATTTAATTAAAATTTAATTGATCTAGTGTATTTAATATTCTCTTCTTAATAACAAAGGATTATACAAAATCGTAATCAAGTTTTTTATTGTGGGTGACTCACTTCCTCATTTATATTATTCAAAGGCAAAAATCTATTTGTTTGTATGGCTTGATTTAATAATGAATAATGAGAATAAATTTATTTGGTACAAACTATATTATCTAAAGCTATTAAAAAGTTTATTAGCACATGATTTATTCCTTTTGGGGAGTTATAGTAAAGTCCATACATTTTTAGCCTGGACTAGAAAGAAAGTTTAATAAATTGGCAGCATTTCCATACCTAGAACAAACAGTTCTTCTTTAGTGGCAAAGCGGCGGTCGTAAATCTGCTCCCCCACAATTCTGCTTTCAATTTTGCTTACAGTTAGCAATCGCAGAGAGCCAAGTCTGGGCTGTAGGATAAGTGAAAGATTTCTCTAAAACCGCATTCCTTCACATTAGCCTTTTACATGCTGAAGATGAATACACCGGGCCAGTTTCGTTTGTCTTTTCGCCTTGATAATGCTTCGGAAACGGTGTGTTCGCAGCGGTGTTCCTTTCTTTGCATTCACTAAGCAAAATTCTTTCAAATTCACCTTTTATTAACTATGTGGAGCGCTATTCCTAGTTTTTTGTTTCTAGTGATTCCGTTTTGGACAGCGAGTCATAGTTTAGTACCATAGTCTTATCTCCAGTGACAATTGTTTCCAAAAGTTGTTTTGGGAAGAGGCCGTATTCATTTGAAAACTATAGACAACAACTTACCCCCTAACCTATTTATGCAACAGAACTTATCTTGCACAAACCGTATTCGAGTGCCAATGCTTGTTAATGATTCTGATGGCTATTGTTCTAGAAAATTAGAATATTTACACGAATTATTTGATCATCAAATGTCGATCACTCAGCAGTTTGTCTTCCACAACGTGAATGGTTTCAGAGATGATGGTTTCTACAAGCTCACTAGGGTGCGAATCACCTTCGCCCTAGACGTGCTGATGTACATTCTCTGCTCACCACATGATATTCGATTTTAATCATTTTGAAAAACTTGTCGACACATGCCCTTAGAATTAAACCGGGAACCAACATTACAAAATAGAACAGTGCAATAGTACACCGCTCTACAACAACACATGTCACGTGACTTAATGTGCAAAGTCGAATACGATTTCGATCAACCTGGAAAATCATTTTATGTATTTTTCCTTTTAATATTTTTTATCACATCCTTCATACCTTTAAATTCTTACAACAATCCATATTATTTTTCAAAGTTAACTAACCTTTTAAACAAAATTCCCCAATAATAAACACAGAATAATTGTGAAATACACAATTAGTATACAATGGCCTGAATTTTTAGAACAAATCTTTTTTTACTGTTTCTTATTCATTTACTTTAAATGTTCGTATTTTATTCCTTCACGATTAATCTTATTTTTGCCATTATTTTCCCCACTTTAATTTTGTTTATTCTAGAGCTTATTCCTTTTAACTTATTTATATTCTTCTGTTCTTTAATTTAGATTAGTGATTTTAAAATTAAGTGGCAAGAAATCATATCAAGTATGTGTCGCAGGCGTCCCTTTTCTGGCGTCGTTTTCATAATATTCTTGAGCGTTTCCAGAGATATTGAGGCTATTTCTTTGTCGAATGTGCTCCTTCAGAACTTATATTGTTTGAGACCTGAAACGAAAGATTAAATAGTATGGAGTCTCGACGCAGACATTTTCTGTATACAAAAAAATGTTTAGTCTGTAGCATGAATGTAATAACTTATCTAAAAAGAAATTAGAAATACGAAATAAACCATGAACGATAGAATAAATTTACGATGCTTTCACCAGAATATCAAAAAATGAACATTAAATTAATGCTACAATAAATGTTGTATATGTTACTCGAATATTTTAAAATAAAATGGAGGAAGTATTTTGTAACAATAGATAACAATTGCATATAAAAGGGTGTATGTTGAAAATTGATTTAACAAAAATGTTTTAAAACAGTACTGGTGAAAATTTTAAAAAATAATTTATATATTTACAATTGATCAACTATTACTTTATTTAAACGGGACAAGTTTAAACTATTAATAAACAGTTGATAAGTAAATTAAGACAGAAGAATAATTGTAACTACCGTAATTTTTTTAACATCATTTAATAAAAAATATTAAAACTGTGCATGCTTCATTTAAACAGCACGTTTTGTAATGAAATGGTAATAAAACAGCTATTCCTGTCTTTACATAAATTAGAAAGAATAAGTGATAAGTTTAAGCAATAGAAATTCAGTGAACAGCTTAACTGTTAAGAATAATACACGTAAAGCAAAATTTAGAATTTACATGCTATAATACAAAATACAAAATTTAATACGGCGTTAAATCTCGATTATCACATATAGTATTGTCACAACGCGACTAGTTGAAGCTTGATAGCTGATAAAGATTTATTGTAGAATTATTAATAAGTCCATAGCAGATTTGGACACAAACCAATTACCAAAAATATATCATAAGAAAAGCTTGTAAAATAGTGTATTCATATTTGCAATAAATAAGTGGAAAATGTTACCACTTGCTTCTTTATAAACAGCTGCTTCAATAGAACTTAATAAAATAGATTCTTTTAAATCGCCTAAATTTACTTTTTTCTATAAAACTCTTATTAATTATAAATTATTTGTGAAATAATTATTAAAAGGTTGTTTATTAAACACCTAAAGGACATAGGTTTTAATTTTAGTAGGTAAGTTACAATTAAAGCTTATTTGACCCACATTAATTTGTATAAGGGATATGTATTACTGTATACAAATTGCGTCGAAGTATGAAACATTTACTATTTTGATTTTGAACCATTTTCACAGAATTTAGACTATACACAACTTATTGATTGTAAATAATGATAATAGTACATTTATCAAAATGCACAAGGATTGTTTCTAAACTTTGTGTAAAATTTAACCTATTAAATAAAACCTCGTTTTTATTTTAAATGTGCACAATTAAAAGTTGTCTAGAAATTTAAGGAAGAAAATCAACTTTTATTTTTACACAATAATTTTCTATTCAATCAGCTGAGCTATGTGAAATCGTATGCATCATTCTGTTGTTAGAGACTTACAGTCGGCCAGTCACGTATTGTTAGGTACAATAAACCAAATTAAAAGTAGGGGCGGACTGAAAACTTTAATTGCAATTATTTCGATAACTATGCAATTTAGACACATGATATGTAATGCGTCCAATGTAGATTAAAGTGAAATAAATAGTTCTAACTAAATCCTTTCAACTTGACGAGATGTTCAACTTTATAAGTTTCACTATATTTATATTAGAAAGTTGAATATCTCTTATTTAATATTATTTACAATAACAACTTGCTACTAGTTCAAATTGGAAATAATGGCATTATGAGTAACTAAGCGAACGATTATTCACAAATATGAATTTTTAAAACAGCTGGAGTGACCTAGCGTTTAATGCAATTAACCACAAGATAATGTTTAATTTAAATGAAGGAAAATTAATTCAAGGATATACTCAATCGATTTTGGATGGCTACGTGTACACATAGACTCTACCCTTAAATCTCAAAGAAAACATCTGGGGCGGTGAGAGCGGTAGCCACTTCACATCACTATTTTTCGATACAAAGTCGCTAGAATAATGTTACGTTAACAGTTTGATTGTATGAGATGTGGCGTCAGCCTTCCGGTAACCGAGACAAAACAAATCTCCAGCATTATCCTATAGTGTTCGCCATTTACTTTAGTGCATAGCGGATTTGTGTTTGTTAATCTGAGATTCACACTACCAGAAATTCTGGAATTCTGTTCATGCATAAGTGTCGCTCATTATTAAATTTCCCATAAAATGTTCATTTTCGATTGGATTTAAAACAACTCAGGTTTATTAACTTGTTTTGAGAATGAGAGTTTGAGATTATTGAATTTTGTACAGAAATAGACGCGTCGTGTTTTAAAATTCTCAGTAGCGAGCGACGAGAGATCGTTTTCTAAGTAGTCGGCTACATTTTTTCGTACGTTGAGCTAGCACTGCCTGGTTTTTTCGTATCCCTAGCATCCCCAACAGTTCCCTCCCTTCAAACTTTCGAACTGCCGTGTAAATTGTATATCGCGAGCTTTAAATAAAATTGACAGGCTCATTGCGTTTGCAATAAAACTGGTAGCATTTTGGTACACTATGCAATGGTGTATCTTGCTACAATAAAATTGTCCAAATTTATCTGTAATAAATCAAAAATCAAAACAGTTTTTAAATGATTGGCTTAGTTGCGCCAACTTATATTATTAGAAGCAATGTTGCTTATATTATTGTTTCTAATTTAAATAGATTTATGATTGTATTGCCTTTTTAAATCTTATTCGTGACCAATTTTGTTTTTCTCACATTAATTTTTGAATTTTTGAAATCAGTTACACTCTCGGTTTAAACCTCAAAATTCTGCTGCTGAACAAAACGTTTTAAAGAAAAATTCAAAACTGATGCTATGTATAAATAATAAACAAATTCCAGTTTTTAGTGAATAAAAGCATCGCTAAATTGGGAGTTTATGAAACCCATAATTCAACAAGGACGCCTCAGTTACGTAAAATCAACAAAGTAGAACGCTGAAATATAATTTATTAGCATTCTATCTTTTTCATTGGACACGTTGTTAAATGAAGCTTGCTTTTATTGAATCAATCCCTTTTTAGCCAAACTTTGTCAAAATTATTACCTTTATCAACTACAAAATTTAACTGTCTATATTTAAAGTTACCCTGAGTAATTTTTAATTTTTATTTAAGCTTAATTTTTAAAATTTTTCTATGTTAATTTTAAAAAATTAAAAATCCTGCTTGATGATGTATTCTTTGATTCCATTTTTCAAATATTCAGTGACTCCATATCTAGATATTATTATATCACAAATCATAATTTAAATGATGAAAAGCTACCTTGAAATAAAAAATAATAACAATAATCCTTGAAATAGGTTGACAATGCTGTATGTTTATTTTAAAGTACCTACTTATACCAATGAATTAACAAAATATAGTAAATACGGTGCACAATTTTTACTAGTGGGTACTACTAACAATGATAACATTCTTTCCACTTCTAAAGTATAAAATAATGGTATAGTTAAATAATAGTTTGAAACAAAAATTGTAACCTTTATGGAATTTTTTTCAAATGCAACCTATTATTTGCATTATTAAAACAATTATATTTGTTTGGTTATGCTTCTTCCACGTTCGCTTTTTACAAAATTATTTGATTTTATGCAAAACGTCCTTGGTACAAATTTTCAATATTCCAAAAAAAGCGTGTGCGTGTGTATGACAAATATAATCATATTACCTCCACAGTAATTTTGTTTTTTTATAATAAATGAGTATTATGCTCTTTACTAATCTCGGATTTTTGAGCATATTTCCGTACAAACTAAAGAGCGCATAATTATACTTCAAGATTATTATCTTAGGACAGAACTAAGTAGGTATATTATACCGGGCGTCTCAAAAATAAGCGATACTAAAGAATCTGTAGATAGTTTATGAACCGTAGAACCTTGTTTTAAATTCAAAAAATATTAACAAGTACAGTTTCAAACTGACCTGTTAACTTAGCACAGCATGTTTGACCTCTCGTTTCAAACAGCAGTCATTGCTGCGTTATTAAAAATATTAAATTACGACCCTGACATGAGTTTAAATTATTTTACCTGACACATCTGTTTAAGAATATCTTAACTAAATATATTACATATTTACAGATTCTACAATCGGTGCAAACTATTGCAGATTGTATGTATACATGTAATAAATCAGCGCGGACCTTAATGTAAATAATATGGGGTCTCATACTCCAAATGAATAAATAAGTGAAACCAATTTGAATGCTAATGGATTTGTTCAGAACACATGCAATATTAAATAAAAAATCACACTTTGCTTTTTCATGTAAAGGCAATTTTCCTCGTTTTTTATGCTGCAACTTCTTTCATTAAATGGTAGCAATTGAGAGTTCGCCTAGCCTCATACTCAACTGATATCACGGTTAAACCAGACAGTCTGTCTTGAGCCAGTAGCTTTTAATAATTTTCAATTTTGGAAATAATCGTTTCCCGTTTAACTAAATTTCATACAAAAGATTGTTGTACATATCGGAGAATAGAAAGACCAGTACATACTGAATGTGCATGTCCTGAAAGCTTTTAATTTCTGTAGCCAAGTCATCACCTGGAACTTCTTTGAAATATATAGTAACATTTTTTCACTATTTCTCTAACTGTTCCATTTCGAACGACTTACCTGAAATAAACTGTTGAACAAACCAAATCTATCATTAAATACTTTCATGTGTTTAAAGCGATCTTCGAGCTTATTGATTTTCTAATCAATAAGAGCAATAAAACCCTCATTTCTGAATTGTTCTTTTGCTCCAGTTATTGGATTGTCTTCTCCATTCTAATTGAAATATCGTTTTTTCTTTCTTGGCGACTTCTTAATATCTATAAAACTTAGATACTAACTCAGAGGAAACATGGATAGTTCTGTCAAATCTAGCACTTGCGGTAATCTCAAGTGCTTTCTAATAAAGCCGTTGCATGGGGGCAAGGTTAACATTGGTATCTCTTCATTTATTGTAAATACTTACTTTGGTTTTTTCTTTTAATTTGTATACTTCTTCCTCCACGATTAGTTTCACAGGATAAGTTGGCCGAAAGCATGGAATCGAGCATTTGTATAGCAATTGATGTGTTAACAACGCACTACAACACATGACTCGTTGCGTCACGACAGAGCTGTCGTCATGACTTTCGCCTTAGTACCGCTCCCTCAGGTTGAACCCAAACGCCCTTGGTGCCAATTGTTTGCTGTACTATCATTTATTTCTGCTTGGGCAGCGAGCGCTCTCACTCCTGGACTGCATGAAAATGGCTTCTACAATTTCTTCCTATCATAAAGCAGATGTCACGAGTAAATTCTTTAACTTAAGCTTTTTACTAGATTAATAGCTATTTATAGTTCGATTATTCATACGTTACGAGATACTTTGTTTTACTTTATTTTTAACGTACAACTACTTTCTTGTCGAAACGATTTTATTCACTACTAAATTATTTTTCTGATATTTTAACGATTCGTTTACACGAATCCTTCGCTTGGTATAGTTTTTCTACAATCGCTAAGAAAAGTAAGCTTTTACGCTTTCTAATGTCAACGCAAAATTGACACTTTTCCCCTCGTTAAATCATCATATTGTATATACCATGATTAAACGACATTTAAAATTATAATCAACGCGGACGTCGAAATTCATGGTATAGTTACTAGTCTTCCATGATAACAGATGAACAACTCATTTATCGTTAGTTCATAGTACCTAATTAAAATATTGTTAAATAAAGTTATATATTTAGGATTTGTTCGCACTAATGCGAAAAATCTTGTGTTTAACTCGAACGCAAAGTGATATTGTCACTCCGCTGCGCATCGCGCGTCATTTGCTGTCTCGAGCAACAAAGTGGCACTTTGCGCTGTTAATACACACCTTCTATTTCAAACTAGTCACTAAATGACTTAATTCCCTTTGATTATTTCTAAAAATGTATAATTTCGTTCACGCATATGGCGGTAGTTCATGGCCATAAGCCGCACGTTTTATACTTTTGCACTAGTTAGATACCAGTGTTGGTCAACTAGTTTCAGTCAGCATTTATTTATTTATGAACAGAAGTATTGGTTCACTTTGTAATAAGTTGGATCAATATATTTCGGCTTACTAATTTTTGTGTATAATTACATTATATAACCACTACGCTGTGGCTACGCTAACAGCTATTTTTTCAGTGCACTCAAAGATTTAGATTTCAGTCTTAATTTAACCATTCAAACATCTGTCAATAGAAGTTTATTGTCGCGACGTTTTATATATTTATTAGACGCGGTTCGCGCATTACAAATATATATTTACCTTAAATTCGACTCTGTCAGTTATTAAAATTAATCATACAAAGTCGATTAATTGCCTTAAACGCCATATGAAATTTATAGCATTAGATTTAATACTGTACTTACGAGGATTGACTAAATCAATTTGTGTTGTTTTATACTCTTCCTACTAGGTTGAAATTAACCGCTTGTATTCTCTTTCAGGAATTCAGAGAATAAGTTCCGATGTTCCTTATTACGAACTTTAATATCCACGACCGTATGTGAATTTTCTCAGGTCTACAATTGAGTTTTCAGTTTCGTACAACGGTGTGGCGCCTAAAAGGCATTTCTTTTCTTTCAGCATTCCTATTTCTTCGATTTATCTCCGGAAATAGGTTTAAGTATACTCCGCGTCTTTCAATCCAACATTATGATGCATCGACCTGCTCCTAGCCACCGAAGATACTAGATCATAGCCCAGTGCATTTCTTAATTTATTGCTCGCCGTTCTAGTGTAGCAATTCTACTAATGTGTTCTGCCATGAGACTAACATCTTTAGCAAGCAGTTCTACTTGAGCCCAAAAAAATCCATTTGGATGTTTTCAAGTTGTTCAGTTATTTCCCTTAAGAAGAATGCTAAAATTTGAATTATTGAATTCCAATAGCGGACTTCAGACTGACGTAAGACTTGCTTTAACTTATTAATTCCTGTACAAGAGGAAAGCTTCCTTTTCGCTTCTTACCATGGATGCATGTGCCGCATATGATCAGTAGACGCTTCATATAAATGCAAATGTTCATCAATATGTGTTCAATCGTTAAATCTGATAGTGATAGTTTGTTTGATCATGTACCAAACAATTTGCACCAGAAGCAGTATAATGCATCGGCTTAATTAGACTATACTAGCCATTACCTTTCCATTCTTTCTTCATTTGCAAGAATTTTATACATACGTGGATTTAAACCGCCGACCTTTATTTATAGGATAGGTTCTCTTGCCATTTTATGTATCCCTGAGTGATCCAGCTAAATTATTTCGCCTGCCTTAGATGTGGAACTATTCTGTATGTGAACGAATGGCAGCTTCCATTACACTTACAGAGTTTGCTGTCTTATCTTCTATATATAGACATTTTAGCATGCTACAGTTATTACCTTTATTAGTTTCTTTTGTAACAAGTTGCTCCTTTTTGCCTTTCTGCTAGAACCCCTCTTTTTCTTCCTCACTTTCCTTTTTACTGGGCTATCTACACGTTTATATGATTTTCTTAGATTCATTATTGTTAGTGACAACTACATTACGTATTTATACAATAAATAACGATGAACGAGTTACGCGCTCAATGTACAGGGCGATTAAGAAATCTCCAAAACTTAATAATGTTCGTTAAATTCAAAGAAATTGTATATACTAGTATTTAATAATTATTAGGTTGCCTACGGAAATTTTCTTCAGAACTGCTTTAAAAAGTTTAGAATTTCAAAACTCAAATATACTGATTGAGAAATTATATATAAACTTCTGGATGTTTAATGAATATATTTAAATTAATTATTAACTGTAATTGTTCTAAGTTTTAAACATTTTTCAATATGATTTTTGGCAATAAATCACCAAAGAAGAACGCGTTATATGCTTTTCAAACAGACATCCACATTATCTATAATGCGATTCGTGAACGAATAAAATATTGTATATGTATAATAAAGATAGCGTCTATATTGATCTGATTTTAAATTATAAAAAGTTCCGAGATGATTGTAATGTATATAAGGTACAATAATAAATTAATCGCAACTGAAAAATTTGAGCACTACCTTTATATGTGTTATGTTTAAGCTGGCATTTGCTAAAATATTAAAATTTCTAAAGCTGCTGCCAATTATTCGTAGGAAAACTCCTCTGTAGAAATGTCTAGCACTTATCTACTAGTGGAAACCGGGGAATAATAGTATATTATGCAACAAGTAGAAGAAGTTGAATTTCAACTGCGAGATAGTCTTTTTCCACGAGCGAGATGGCGAAGCCATCGAGCGAGTGAAAAAATGTTCGAGCAGTTGAAATGCCTTCTTCCACGTGTTGCATATACTATTTTTTCTACGAAGTTTTGAAATAAATTGAAAATAGAACTATATTGTGTAAACAGCGCCTCATATGAAGTGCGCATTGACAATTCAATTATGTTTTAAGGTAACGTTGAATTTTATATAGAAATACATTATCGCATGCTATTTTGTAATGCGTGTATTTATAACAATTGATAGTCGTCAATTGCAACCACACTAGCTGTTTAAATGCAATTTCAATCACTATAGCTATTGAAATTGAATTTCAACCACTACAATGGATGTGTAAATGACATACTTCAATATTAACAAGTAGAAAAAATATATTATTCGCGTATCTCAGCCAGTAGGTATACAGTGTGTTTGTAATATCAGGACCCAGCATATAATTTCTGTATTTTACGTGATGGAGCAAAAACTTTTAACAAAAATTAGATGGAAATGAGGTGTCAATTCAAAAATTGCTATAACTTAGTTTTATTGCCAACCATCACCAGAAGTCGATACTTAACTTTTTATCTTAAATATAAATATAAATATAAATATATAAATATTTAATACAGATTTTCTTTGTCTTTTCAAAGATTTTGTATTATCATAATAAAATGTTTGAGATAAATGCGTTTGAATATCCAAATATTGTATAACATCTATCTCATGTTAAACAGTAGGTACTTAATAGCAATTGCAATTGCAAAAACATGTTCAAAAATGGACTGATTTTTCAATGTTTTTTAGCATTTAATATTTAACTTTTGAGTTTACCATAAGGTAGTTAACTAATAAAGTTATACAATATTTAGATATTCAAACGCATTTATATCAAAAATTTTATTATATAATAATACAAAATTTTTACATCTTTAGAAAGAGAAATAAAATCTCTATCAAATAAACTCAACAAACAGGCATCATACTGTTTAAGATAAAAAAGTTAAGTATCGTCCTCCGGTGGTGAACAGTAGTAAACAAAATATAGCAGTTTTTGAATTGACGCATCATTTTCATTTAATTTTTGTTGACGGTTTTTTGTTCCATCACGTAAAATTCAAAAATTATATGTTGGGCAGTGATATCAGAAACACACTTTGGTAGTAAGCAACAAATGTTAATTTTCTGAAACGTACATGTTTAAATATACAATGTTTAAAAAATATCAAAGTCCTCAGGTATCTGCCATTCGGTCTTTGTTTATTTAAATATTTTGCTAAACTTGTCTACTTAGCTATATTATATCAATCAAGCTTACTTTACCTAAATCTACGTACTTTTTTTATTGTCTATTTTAATATTTAAGATTTTCTTATTTGCGATTGGTCTAGTGGAATATTTGACTTGAATTTAATTGAATTCAAATAAATGCACATTATTGTTTTTGTTAAATTTTCGGCGCCACCCATTCGCAGGCTCTGTACAAATGCACGTCTTGCAAGCTCCTAAAGCCGGCACTGAAGAAAAGTATTGTAAACCATAAATCTCACATTCCACGTGTTATCAATTTTTATTGAAATATTTAACGAAAAAGAATTTAGCATTTTGAGAGTGAATAAGAAACATTAAATGCCTGACTTTTTATCGACTTATGCAATGTCAATCCTAATAGAATTTTAAGCATTCTGTTTTGGTTATTAAAATATTTTAATACAATGAAGATAAATGGACTAAACAAATGAAATACTTGCCGCTATCAGCAATATCGTATTACAGAGCAGTTGCCTATTTATGAGTCTTTAATAATTTCTAAATCTAAAGCTATGCAAAAATTCATAAGAAAATTTTGGTTTGAGGTTCATCAAGAATCCACAGTTTAAGTAATGCCAGTATGTTTAGGACGCTCTGTATACACCCGAAATTATATTCAAAAGTTAATAAAACTGAACATTTGCACTATTTTGACGACAAGCTTTTATTTCCATTTTATACCTTGATAATTCCAAATAAGGTCGTTTAGAAGTGTAATACCTTTTTAAGTGCGTAAACATTTCCTCGCTACTGCTTACCTTAATAATTATTGCTGTTGTTTGTTTACAAATACCAATGTAGAAAGTTCCAATCAATTAATAAAAATAGTCAATTAAGTTCCGCAATATTAAAACAGCAATCTTCCTGAAAACCAAATCATTTTAAGGAAACACTTTCAAAGAGAAACTATAAAAAATGTATCACCAACAATACTGAATATTTAAATTAGTTGTTTGTGTGCTCTAATATTATTACATCATAAAATTATGCAAATTTTTTTTATTCAATTTCGTGACAACCCAAAAACTTGTTTCCGATCAACAGCGTTAAGACGTTTTTCAAGATAATCAATCAGAGTTCTGTGAAGCAGAAAAATTAATTTTTTCACGTTCAGATTTGCACAAAGTTTTTAAATAGAAAGGCAACAACCCCAGCTTACTGTGATTACACAACCATCATTAACCGGCTTAGATTCCTATAAATAGCAGCGTATAATACAACTGTTGCAAAATTTCTGTTTACATTCATCATTCTTAATTTAAGTTACTATAAATATCTTTACAACAGGTTTACTTGCAGTTATGATCGTGCAGCAGGATTTAATTTTGTAAAAAAAAAGAAAGTAAGGAGAACACCTGGACTGGTTCAGGCCGGATTAAACAAGAAGTAAGCGCCTCAATAAAAATTTCCAATGGCGTTTATTTATCCATACATAAATATAAAATACCGCAACACAGATTAATCCAATTTTGACCTCCAATTCAAACTTTTTGCGTTTCTGATGTGATATAAACGTACGGTCAGTTCCATTTTATTTCTATTATTTGACATGTTCGGTTAGTGTGGCCTTCAGATTTATATTTTGATAGGTAGGATTAATTTTATACATTTTCTGTTTTATAAACAGCACCTTTATAGAGACTAAAATAAATGTAAAGGGTATAACTTTCACTAATCTTAATTACTCGATATTTTATACTCAATTTATGTTTTTATTCTTTGAAATGCCATTTTTATAATTTAATTCGCATTAGGTACAGAAAATTTAATATGATTGGCTGGCAATTGTGCAGTTACATTTTTTTTACCTACCAAGTTCCACTTTCTGATTTTAATATTTTGTATTGTATCTACAGTTACAACTATTTATTGCAAATAGTTCCTTTTATTTAGCGCAATGTTCCTTATTTTAATAATGAATTCTTTAAAAGTCGAATTTCGTTTCAAACTGAATATTTACTCGCTGCGATAATAATTGTGATTAATGACGCAATCTGTTGTCTTTCATGGATACTTACGTGGGCAAAATCTCACAAGACCAGATTTGGAAATGTCAGCAGAAACTCAAAGTGGTGGTTGTTCAAGCAACTCGAAATAAAACGGGAGGGTATTGGTAAATTTAATGTGTATCTTAGATTAAAAGCGATTGGTTATAAGAGTGGCGTATTTCTTGTATTATTTTCTCAAGAAGATGAGTGTAGAAACCGAGTCTAAACCCAAAAAGAAATCAAAACTTGATAATTGCACGATGTTATGAAGAAGCTAAAGTTATCTTCGCACGAGCAAAGCGCATCGTGACACTAGAGGGCTAAAATATTTTGTACCATATCGTCACTTTTCAACAATATGACCGGGTTTGATGAGCAGAATAACGTACATCTGTTATTGACCTGTCCAAAGACGCGAAGGTCTAAAACAGAAAAGTAAGGCGTTATATCATGACAATAGCGCTAACAGTGTCAAACTAAAACGGGATGAAAGTACGGTGAAAATATCAGTTCGCAACCAGGCATTACAAAAGGTAATCTCGAACAAAAGGCGCGCGAGGTAATCATAGTTCCTTGATAAAAAAATTACCGAAATACTCAAAACAGAATGCTTCACTGTAAGAAAAACTTATTCGATGTTTAAGGGATTTCTTCTGAACGCCAAAGTTTTTTACGAAGTACAATATTCAACACTAAATTTAATATAAGTTATTAGTGTAATACATTTTTTTATGAATATGAATAGATTAAAACTTGAGGCAAACTCAGAGCGCGAAATTAGAATATTATAAATAGAAAATGTACATCGCAGGGAAAAAAAGGAAAAATGTTTATGCAAAGAAACAAGGGAGAACTGATAATGAAATTTTATCAGTTGGCATGAATTTTCAAGGAAAGTGTCTTTGCCCATTAGTGTTTTGTTTTAACATACATGGAATGTTACTTTCTTACACATATCCTGAACATATTGCCAAAAAACGCTCTAATGAAGTTTGTTGATTTCTTTTTGATTTCATTATGAAATATCTTAGGGCAGATTGCGTTTTTAGCAGAGGTCAAAATGAAAATTTTAAAATGTTAATAATGTTTAACGATTGGTTTATACCGCATGTTCCACGTTAGAAGTATAGCGAAAACTAAAAAAATACGAAAACCATATTTTGCATGGGTACCTAATGAGATATAGTCTTTCGGCAGAAAATATTTTCAAGATACCGCTCTTCTCGAAATACTGCAAGTAGCTATCAAATTCATTTTATTAAATATAGCATACCAATTTGTTTCTAGATTCTGATTCAGCACAAACATTAAGATGAGTTTGCCAATTTTTATTCTCCGAACATTTGTACTTTTATGATAGGTACTGGGTGGTGACTCGTAACGATGAATATAGGCAGGGTGGCGACAGACCTGGAAAACCGGGAAAACCGGGAATACTCAGGGAAATGTTAGGTACACGGAAAAATCAGGAAATTGTCAGGGAAATTTAGAAACATCATAAAAACTCAGGGAATTTGCTCAAGAACCATTTAAATTTTCTTAAGTAACGGAATGTACAAGAACAGCGGATC
>JAHWXV010909564.1:0-17868 GCA_024586415.1 Phrixothrix hirtus | reverse complement strand
CTTTATATGATTTACTTGACTATCTCCAACCAGATCTGTTTGTACCTAACAAAATTTTCAACACAATTCGCACACATAGCCGTCACATCGCGCGACCATGAGATTTTCTCTGTACACTTGAGCATAGATGAATTTCAGTTATACATTCACCTTGGGAAATGCGTATTATATTTCGAATTCACATTTGGTCGAAATACAATAAAAGAACAACATGCAAGACTGTAAGTGCTCTTAAACCAAGGGAATACTGAAAAAAGTTAGATCGATGAATTAACACGGGGAACGTGCAAGCTTCGATTTATACCACTATAACGCAAGATATATAAAATTAAAAAAGTTTAACAAATGAATAACGGAGGTGATTAGCAAAACGTTTAATAAATCATTCATATAAGAAACGCGATTGGTACCTAAAGCCCTACAAAATATAGCTAGCCCTCAAAGGTAAAGCTAAATGCAATGTATTCACGGATAGAAAATAGGTCGGTGTGCATTCGAGTAGAGGTCTATAGGAGCTATCCTTTCGGGTTGAAAGTGGTGCGCTTTTATACATAATTATCAGACTTCGTTCTTTGTTCTGCGAACGCTATTGATAATTGTGTATTATGTCTTTCATTGACTGATAAGTGTACACCTTTATGTGTTCTGATTATCAATTTATTTACAACTTAATATTACACAATTTTAATTAAAACTTTTCTGTTAATTAAAAGTAGTTTTGAGATTGTTTTAATATGTAATATAGTTTAAGAAGCAATCTCTATTAATTATTAATTAGTTTTTAGCGGTTTCTAAATGTTTTAAATCCGGATTATTATTGCGTCATATTTCGTCATACTTATATCCTCACTATTTACAATTCATGTTACGTATGTTAATGAACAATATTTAACTTTGAATCAATTTAAGATAATTCACTCCCGGTTATATTCTTACTGAATTTTATAATGTCTTATCTTTACAATCTTCCGGAATTTGACCCAAATACAGATATAAGCGCTATTTGTTACAAATCGATTTACGCGTCACTTTTACACTTTAACAGTTTTCACGGCAAATGTTCCAGTATATGTAAAATTTTAAAAATACAGAAAACTTCTATAAATGTACGAGTTACAAAATTCTGGAGAAAAACTTACTGAAATAGCTTTTCGTCATAAAACGAGTTAAATTATCTAGGTACGTGACTACGTTGTCAAATTAAAAACCACTAGAAAATCCATATACCTAGTTTTCATTATTGTTATACGTCATAGTATGGAACACTTCTGACAATTTTAAATTGATGAAGCACCTCCTTATAAAACTATTAAACAGGATATATACAGTATTAAGTGTAATGTAAATAAATGTAATATTACCCTTTATATAGATGAATCTAGTTTGATTCGCACGCATCTTGCTTTTATTTAAGACTCTGAACATTAACTATGAACAAAGTTATGCTTACTGGAACGTGTACGTGGGAGTATTAATAAACATGTAGTCTTAGATCTTTATCATAAACAACACCGCAAGAGGTTACCATGACATAAGCATATAATTAATAGCTCCTCTATTTTGGCTTTAAAAAAGTGCCTGTTTTTGAAAGAGTTATTCAACAAGGGTATATATTGAGATAGGGTGGATACATTGAAGAATGATTACTCTTCGTATGCCACCATATTAAACTGTGTTGTCAAATTTAAGAGAGAAAGAGCATTCGTCAAGATATCGGTTTATGTATTCACGGCTGAAATATTGATGCTGTACATAGCATGATCTTGGTTAATCAACGAATTGGGCTAAAACGTATAGATGAGACAACAACCATTTACCAGCTAACGTATTTTCCACATTGTACATAATGATTTAGGCATTAAAAAATTATGTGCCAAATGCCACCCCTAAATGGGTGATTGTTAATTAAAAACGAGTAACAACTAGGAAGTTGCTTAACCACCGTTTTGAAGAGGATACTTCGAATTTTTTAGATTGCATTGTAATTATGGGCAAAACATACAGCTATTGTTACGATTCAGATGCAAAAACAACCATCAAAAGGATGCAAGCAGCTTGCCTCATCAAATCAAATTGTTTTCAAATATCGGCAGCATACATTTTTTCGGGAAAGAATGGAATAAATGTATAAAACTGCTTAAAGCGAGATAAAACTGTGACTGGGATGTATTTTAAATTATTAGTTAGACTTTGAGGACAATTTGTGAACAATATCGTGCCAAAATTTACAACGGTGTGTTTTTCTTGTAGGAAAATGCTCCCTTTCACAAGTTCTTGATCGCATTAGTGTTTTTGGTGAATTATAGTAATTTACATTAAATTATTTAAATTACACCTTTTAACTGTTAGATGTTTGATTGTGGAATACTTAACTTTTATTTATAAAGTAAAACTAGGAATGTAAAATTGTAACCGAGTACGCCCCTGTGTTTCTATTATTCAGGTGAAATCGCCGCGTTGGTAGAATTTTTGAAGTAGTGTTACATTACGGTTGGTCATAGGCAGCCGTCTAAACGTTTTCATTCAATTTATTAAAATCACGTGATACATTATCTATTAGTTTTATTTCTTTGATTGTTCAGCCGTGATTATGTCTAACACGGGTAAGTTTGATTTCGGATTAATTAAGTTAGTAATTAATTTTCTATCGTTATCTATAGCAAAATCTGGTGGAACCTAATAATAGGATTGTCATATGTTCATTAAGAATAAAAAGGAAGTTTATCTATCATTGTCTGTCGTATTCTTGTATGAGGATTTAATTTAAGAAACAATTAATATTGGCATAATGGTTTTGGATAATTGCGTTGAAATAAAATAAGTTGGCTTGTTTTAACTGGATAAAGTACATCTGATGACTAATTGCCGCAAGTGTCTTCTAATGTTTCACTCTTACACACGAAATCCAAGTCAATTTGCTTTTATTAGTCGCTGTACGTCATATATGACATAGGATGATAATAATCCAACTTCAGTTTTTTAAACCAAATCATGTTGCAAAACCGTTGCTTTATAAAAATAATGTATTGTTAAATATTAACTTTTGGAATAAAATTTCATTAGCTTTAAGGTTTATATGTATATTTAAACATAATAAAGAAATTAATTCAGAATCTGCTTGCGAATAAAACTTTAAGTAATGTTATATTTAATTAGAATATTTTGTTTTGGTAAAATTCAATTCCATTTAAAGTAAATAAAGTAGTTTGTAAGGTAAAATAAGTTGTGCTTGCTCAGTTTTATTATCACACAGCTGTATACGAATTTACTTTTACAAATTATAAGTAAAATTTATCTTGAAATTGTTTAAAATTTAATTAAATTATATATAGGAGGTGTGACGTTAAAATTCAGCGACTATTAATTCATTTAATGTAACTACAGCAAATATTTAGGAATTTTATTTTTTTTTAAAAAATAGATACAAAATTTATTTGAGCTAATAATTATCAAATTCATTTTGAATATTTCACTTCATTATGTTTTACTATAATATACAGGGCATTACTGAGTATTGACGACCCTGAATGTCCCAAATAGGCAACACAATTTACACTTTCATAGGTCGCTCTTCCAATACAAAAATATATATACCTTATTTGTCATATTTCCAACTGTCAATAATTAAGTTGTAATATTTAAACTACTACGAGTATAATCAGCTACTAGTAAAATTGGTACTCATCTTTGTTAAAGAAAATTTTTTAATAAATCATAAAATAGCAGGATATAAAATGAAAACGAAATTAACTATAAAAAATCAATAAAAATGTTAATTATCTATTATATAAGCATCGAATGTAAATTTTGCTCAAAATGTTGACCTCCGACTATTACGCAGGCTGCAGTTCTGTTTAAAAATGATCATTGTGCACGACGTAATATTTCTGGTGTTAGTGACCTACAACATCCTGTAATCCTTTATTTTAAATCATCAACATTAGCAAGTGGAGTTAAAAACACTTGATGTTTTGGCATACTCCAAAGGGAAAACCCTGAAGGACTGATATCTGGATTTCATGGCGGCCATGGATAAATCGAACCCCTTTAATAACTAATTAATGACTAACATTAAAAGCGAATACCAATTTTACTAGTAGTTCACTATACTCGTAGTAGTTTAAATATTGCAACTTATTTATTGACAGTTGGACATATGACAAATAATGTATCTATGTTTTTGTATTGGAATAGCGACCTATGAAAGTGTAAATTGGGTTGTCTATTTGGGATATTCAGGGTCGTCAATACTCAGTAATAGCCCTGTATAATCTTTGAAATTTGCATTTTATAGCACCTTCTAAGATAAAATTTTTTGGAATGTTGATAACAAATAACAACTGTTTCTTCTCCTCTAGCGTATTTGTTGTTAAATTATGTATAGTTAACACTATCAATGTTGTTTATTATAATTTTGATTAGTACTTTGTTCCTGTAAAGTTAGTTTTTGTTTTATTGGACGTTAATGGAGGAAAATAGCTTGTGCCTTGTTGTAAAATGCTCAAGTATACTTTATTTTGGGATATGGTGTTTGTAACATAATTTAATATCTCTATAAAATATCGCGTGGCCTAGATCCCGTTAAGGCAATAGTCAATAACCAAGTTTGTCATTTTGGTGTCTCGAAAGAGATAAAAATTTAAATTGGTAGTTATTAAGTACGTTGTTATTTATTGTTATTTGTGTATTTATTGCCGAAACTCGTAGATGGTAATTTACGATTTTCTTGTTTCACTTCAGCTGCATTTCTTTCCTTATTTCAAGAACCTTATTTTTCTTTAGATTAGGTCAGCTCCAAGACATAGAAACCGTCGTAAATTTTGTCATATGGGGGGTACGTACGAGATAGGAAGGTACATTCGACTGCCGCCTTTTACAAGTATACAATTTTTCTCTTCCTATAGGTATCATCCGATCATCCGAGATGTGTGGTTGAAAGCCAAAACCAGTGTAACAAAGCCGCCCACGCCTCTCTCCGATTTAATAGCTAAACCGCGGTAAGTTTTGTGCCTATTGCAACACGAGCGACTGAACCGGTTGCTGTAAGATCTTGTGTGGCAAGTGATATGGGGGAGTAATTTGCAGCCTAAGAAAAAGGAATGCTTGTAACTGCCGTATGAGCGTTGTTCTAGATTTGTAAAGTTAAAGGTTCATTACGTTAAAAAATAAAGCAATTGCTTGAAATACGTTAACATTTAGATACGTTAGGTTAAGAACTTATCAATACCTCCTCGTAAACTGTTGCCGTAAAATTGAAATAAATTATCCGCTTTCTATTAAAAATCCCTGAAGAATATTTGTGTTGACTAACTTGTTTAATATTGCAACAAAGCTGGCTACTTAACTAATTTCTACTTTTAAATTCATTTACAACTTACAACTTACAACTAATTATTATTAAACACGTGAGTACATAATTATTTCTAATATGATTATTTTAAAGCACAATTTATGTTTACAAAACGATAGCAATTTCATAATTAACTAATGAATCTGTGATTCATCTATTGATATCTAAACTATAACTTCTAGAATATTCAACAGCAGCCGTGAGCGTATAACTGTTCCTCCTCAAGGATGCTGCGCCCCATAATAGCGACTCCGTCTATAGAGTTGAGATATGCTTCAACTTCGATTGCACAATTATTGTATCCATGAAGAAAGCTGCATTTCTAGCTATTCTTGCAACTCAGGTCTTTGAAAAGGCGTTAGTGGAATGCTTTCTTCCTTGACAGGGACTCTCTTGCTGAACACATTACTCTACCATGTTGCGTACCACTCACCAGTGAAATTGATCCAGCCCACAACTAACCTTTCCATCAGTATTGGTACCAAGTTGCTTCCTTAGACTCCGCAAGGTCTTCCACAGGTATTCATAATGTGGCTTCTGATGACACTGTATTTTACTAATGGTGACAGTGGCATCATAGATGGCATGCTTTTC
Source organism: Phrixothrix hirtus (assembly GCA_024586415.1). Taxonomy (NCBI): domain Eukaryota; kingdom Metazoa; phylum Arthropoda; class Insecta; order Coleoptera; family Phengodidae; genus Phrixothrix; species Phrixothrix hirtus. The sequence continues at coordinate 11,924 of JAHWXV010909564.1, read as the reverse complement.
TTGATGCAGTACCTTTTGTACGTCGTCGTATTTCCTCAAATTTGGCAGCAATATCACGTGATTTTTCAACACAATGAGCTAAAGCGCACTCTTCGAATACGTAAAAACGATTTGTGTACAGGTGAGTGGTAACACGCGTACTCTTCGGATATGTAAAAACGATTTGTACACAGTTCAGAGAATGATGTCATGAAATATGCAAATAACAGTTCTCGAACCTTAACTTCTATATTCTCCACTTCGATATGATACGCTCTTTGTTCATTACCAGGTTGTTCTTAGTCCGCATTCCTACCAGTGTACGGGGCTAATCGATTCATGTCTACAACTTTAGGTTTTTCATTGGGTAGTTTCTTAATCCAATATATTACACTGATGATTCTTATTACAACTTTACATAGACCTTACCAAGATTGTTGTAGTACGTGTAATAGGCCTCGTCGTTGGTCCAACTACTACAGATGTTTATTAGATTGCTAGGAATCTGAATGCATCCGCCTATTCCCTCGTGTATAGACTTAGCCTTCGCCGAAGGCTTTCAACACTCTAATCATTCCTCGCTTCTCTGGCCCTATTGCCGATCTCCAGATAGTAACTTTATCTCATGCTTAAACGATATTTTAGTTGGGGTTACGCTTGCTGCACAGCTGACCGATACTCCATTAGGAACTTATATAAATATAGATAATAGTCTGAGACTACATTGAACAAATATTGCCTCATGGTTCGGTTTATATGTTCTAGCACTCCATCTAAATGCGCATAAACGGCAGTAGCCCTGGTTTTCCATAGTTTTAACTTTTGGTAAATGCTTTGGAACAAGCTCCAGTTAAACTTAGAATGTCTTTCTAATGGAATTTCAAAACGGCTAAAGTGCTATTTTACCAATGTCTTGGTTACTGTAATTGCCTTCTGATTTAGTGGAGCATAATTAGGTCAACTTATTAAAATAATCCATCGACACCAAGATGAATTTAATTCCTGCCCTTGCCTTCAGAAACAAACGTATTATATCAAATGTTACTCTTTCAAAATGTTTCATTGGTTCCCCAAAACGTATGTTTCTCACTTTCACACCTGATGTACCACAATCAGTTGTAAAATTTCAGTCATATTATTTTGTTTTATCAACTGCATCTGTTTCTCAGTTCGATCTCCATACTCAAAGGCGCTCTTCAGAATACTGTTGCAGATCTGCAAGGAATCCCAATGAGGTTAGCATGTTTTAAAGACAGAAATTAGCGGGGCCACATCATCTTATGCAGGTTTTTGGTCATTATTCTTCCATCTCAAAAGTAACTTCGCTTTTGGATCGTTCCCTTGATGTCAACGTATCCTTTAAGGTATCCAATGGTTGTTATTAGCAGTGGCGTCTTTGAGACGGCCTTCAATTTTTTATTTAAGGTGAGGGTAGTTGCTGGAGTCTTCTCGATAAAGCAGTTATATTTTGATGATTCCTGCCGGTATGATCTTAAACCTCGAAGTAGTATTCTTGGAGCCGTCCAATTCAACTCTCAATTTAACTATCTAAGTTCTTAAACCATAATAACCTTTCAATGCCCTTACTTTATGTTCGATAACAGTTGCTGAAATATCCCATTACTTTTTTCTGTCCAACCTGAACTTGCAAAAGTGCAGCTCTCATACCGACTTGATTTGCATCAGTATCCATGATAAATCTATCTATATTTTAGGATATCTGCTTACAGGTGACATTACCAATACCTCTTTAAGCGTTTTTGAATGTCTGCTAACAGTTATTATTCAATAAATAGGGTTTGCCTTCTTCAGAAGGTTTTGTATGAAGTTTTTCAACGTCTGCAAGTCCACGCATTAACCGGTGCTACTAGGTACACAATCACAAAAAACTGCTTATATTTTGGTTGGGATCGCTTCTGCACTGTTCGAGTATGCTCGGGGTCAACGGCCACTTTTTTCTTAGAAACTACATTACCTAAGTCCTTAACTTTATTTGGCACGGCATCCCAGTGAATTGATAGAGCCCCAATCCAACCGTAAATACCGCTTTCTTGGTGTTCAAGTTTCCTAATACCCTGCCAATATTCACCGTCCATGCTTAAAATAGGGAAGCACCTAAAACGAATGTGTATCTAACGTACATCCTGAGTAGAGGGTTATTTTTGGTTACGTTGTTTAAGCGATGATAATGTATACAGAATCCTGCACTGTCACATTTTTTTTAACTAGTACTACTGGAGATGCCCATGGATTATTGGAGCTTTGATAATCGCTTGCTTGGAAATATCTCGAATTATGTTCCCGTCTTCTTCTATGTTAGATCAAGGAAGTCTTCTTAGTTGGTGAGGTATTGACTGGGTATCTCCGGTATTAATTTTGTAAGTCACTGTATTTATCTTTCCCTCAACACATTTTCGTGGCGAATATGTCAGCATACGCTTCAATTAATTGAGTAGCGTTTTTATTTTGATTCTGGTACAAACTGCTATCATAGGGGCAGATAGTTTAGTTAAATGCTTTACATGCATCCTGATTTTATTCGTCTTCATGCAACATACCACAGATGATACCGATATGTACAACCTCAATTCAGTTCCTCTCCATAACGATAGCATATTCATCAATCATCAATTCTTTGGCACTTAGTACTCCCCTAGCTAGAATATCTGCCAGGATTTCTACAAATCCTGCCCGAAAATTTCCATCCGGCAGGTTTATAACTATTGTTTTACTTCTCGCTGAAATATCGCCTCTTTCGCAAACATTATCTTTAGCGTATAGCTATCTCGTTCACTTTCGGTTCATAAACTGTGCTTAAAATTTTACGTGAACCCAAATTTGAACTTTATATCAATACCCAATATTATACCGTAGTCAATATGCGATGCTACAGCTTCTGTAAGCGATTTCAATTTTTGTCATTATTTCACCATGAACGGTTGTATGATTTTCTGTAGTTTCCGTAATCAGTATTGCCAAGGTAATATTTTACAACACTAGGCAATATTTGTCTTCGCTATTGTCTTAGTTGCTCCAATATCCAGCAACATTTGGTAACTTTTCCCTGCGATGGTTTGATCATATAGAAGCTATCCGGTTTCTGTGGTAATGTTGATACTTTGATAGTTACTTCCGAGATCTGATTATCGGGTCTTCGTCAAGTTGGTGTTTGTGTCCTAATCATTCTCACAACTCTTTGTATAATCCCGATCTTCTTCCATTGCAAATATGTGAGCACGCCCTAATGATGCTTTTTTGTTCATTTTGAATTCTAATTCATGAACTAATGAACCACCAAGATCCTTTGGAGGGGCTAATCTTAGCGCCTCTTGGATCTAAAAGACCACCTACAATCGTGCATATACCCAATTGCTCGATGAAACTCTCTGGAACATCAGATGCGCTAATGTGATTAATAATGAAATGATGGTTATGAAATCCTGAGGATTTCCTCCTATGTTTTGCCTTCATTCCTTAATTTGACACAGTAAACTTGCGCATTTCCAATGAAGAAATCAGGTAGTCGAAATTATTTTATAGGCTGTTCACTACAGTACGCAATGTCTCCAAACGGTCTCCACGTAAAATCACAATTAACATAATTCCCTTTTCTTCTACAATCCGCTTATTGAATTGGAGGTTGCCATAAATGTTTGATAATGATTAGCCCAAGACATTCACCATCATATGCGGATATTTTCTAAAGTTTCATACTATCTTCTACGATAGGTAAATACGTGGCACGCTATGCATTTACCTTTTCTTGCTCTGCACGATAAAGCTAGACTATTTCATGCTCTCATATGTTAACTTCTTTAGCCGTAGTAAGATAAAGAAACTTTAGGTGTGGGTCATCATATTTATTAGTTACCTCATGGACTTTTTCAGCGATGTCTTTCTACGTTGATAGATGAAGAATAGCTTACTCAGGATGTCACCTCCAAACGGGTGCGTATAACAGTTACCAATGTGACGTAATAAAAATAATGGTTGTCCGGCTAAGACAGGTTTCCTAACGGTAGAGATGGGTGAGTCCACGATGTATACGATCCTTGACACGCCTCTGTCCTAAAAGGTATCAGCAACCTAAAAGACTTCAGGAAGTTTTAGTCAAACTCATGCAGAGAGCCCAAAATTTACTTTTCAAAATAAAATAACCTAAGTAATAAAATTTATACAATGATATAGCTACTAAATTATAATCAAGCCGTCACCTACTTTTGCTAAATAAGTCTAATAATGCGCCACGCTGTTTCTATTAATTAATAAAAAAAGCTAATTAATATCTCGATTAAAATAATTTATTTGATCGCCAAAAGAAAAAAAGTGATAACTCAAACAGCGAAAGTGTTGTACTTTTCCTAATAAATTTATAGCCAAAACGTCATCTGTATGGGAATGAAGGAAGACAACATAATTATAAATAAATGGTTTTATTATAATTAATTTAACGATGTTAAATACTCAACTTTGACAGGTAAATCTGAGGATAATAAATATTACGGTAAATTAATGCATACAATAACATCAAAATTTAATTGACTTCAATAATGTATTAATTAAACAAGTGAAAAAGAAATTTCCGGCATGCTTTCAAAAATGTTTTGTGAAATTACTATAACGCATTCAAAAACGAGTCGAATGTGTCTTTATCGCCAGCTGCGACGGCGCGATAAAATAACTTGCAAATGCCTCGGATATTTCTTAAAACAAGAACAATGTTTTCGGGATGTCTGAACGTAATTAAATATGTATTTCTTTCTACGGATAATCGTAGTTAAAATTGACACTGGGTAAAATAAAGTCACCTAATTTAAATTTGTTGCAACAAACCGAATTATGGAACCCCCAATAATAAAATATACAAAAATATTTAATTCATTAAAAGTAACCAAAATTGTAAACCGACCAAAAGAATTACTTTCACAAATATTTCAATCTTTTATGAAACTGACCAAAATTATAAAGAAACCCTTGACTTATTACTTAAATATAACTTTCCTTATCCCAAACGCTAATAATGTTAATTACTATCAAACCCAATTTTACATTAGCAAAACACAACTTTATATATTACTATCGTAAATGAATTTTAAATAATTTACGTTGTATGAAACCAAATAAATAGTCTAAAATATGTTTGAAAATATAAAAAGATATAAACAATGTATATCGTATAAAGTAAAGTAAAGATTTCGTCACTGACCTTCCGCAACTAGATATTAGGCGACTGCTATAGTATAAGCGGGACTCCGAGTCGTTAAAGCTGTGGTCAGAACTCTTAGAAAACGTAGTGACAACCTCCAACTAGTCCCTGGGTTATATGGACGCCAAACAGATTCGGAAACCGGCTGATGATTGAATAGTGCAATTACTGATTTCTGATCTTCAAACTTATGTACCATAAACACCAACTACCATCGAAAATTAATTGCAGTGGAACTAAAACTAAACAATTAACAACGGACTGCGGGTTACATAAGCCGGCGCAGGCTGCATCCTAGGGGCTCTAACAGGCTCTTATTCCGTCGTAATTCCCATTGAAAAAGGTCCTTCTTCACGGGAGCCATCATTCTCAAACAAATACGTCTAAAAACGACGTTCGAGACAATCTATGTCCCGTAACCGGAACATTATACAAAATAAGAAAGAATAATTAACCAATTTATCTACAAGAGATCATTTGCCCTTTAACTTACCCCGTGTGTAACACAGGTGTCTAAGATTCAAGGGCATAACAACTTAATACACACGCCGCTCGTATAACAATGCCCGAGACGATACGCGGTCTACATCGATTCGTGCTTCTCAACATTTAAGAGTGGCGCGACAAACGATGCGAATGAAATCAGCGGTACCCAAACAAATTAAAAATGAAATTCGTTTAATAGAATTCCTTAACTAGCATAATTAAATGAACTTTATATTGGATAAATGACGATATAAGTTGCTTTCAAAATTAAATAAGTCGAATAAATATTAACAGTAGAATTTAAATTGTTAGTCTTCGACTCCTTGTTCATATTTTATTGCCATCTTATCTAATATTTTCGTCATTTTTTTGATGTTACTTCAGATTTTTCCCCTGAATTAGTGTACCAGTTTTTGTAATTTTTTCTGAAGCTCCTCTTGATTCAATTTTCTAATTAATTTTGGCTTGATTTATCTAATAAAATTTCGTGATTTATTATTGTAATTTATTTTAACGTGTTAATTTCTTCCTGTAATTCATTTTGATTTGATTTAATTCATACTTATTGTTGTAATTATATGTGATTTCTTTTTGTAAATTATTTTGACTTGCATTAACCGACAATATTTCTTCTTGTAGCTTATTTTGATTTGAATCCTTTTGTCCTGCATTTTTGCAGCATTTCCATCCATATTTCTTCTGATGACATTAATACTTAATTTTAACTTATACTTCTTTATTTAATTTAATTTTATTTATTTTTCATACGTGTTTACGATCTCAATATTCAAATTCCAAATTCCGAGCACCTTGTAACAAAACTCGCAAGTTATTTAATTATTTATTTCAATTCACTCATTCGTTTACAACTTAAAATTAATTATTATTTAACACTTGGATATACAATTTTTTCTAATATTTGCTTTAGAGATAGTTTATCCTTACATACCAATAGCAGTTTCAGAATGAAGTAGCTAATGTGATGCATCTACTTATATCTAAACTGTAACTTCTAGAAAATTCCATAGAAGTCTAGAAAGTGTGGTTCACGAAAAGTGGTCGTAATGGGAAATCCCATTTGGTGAATCATAACAAATGTCATTGTTGATTTTGTAACACTATTATCACGTTTTTAAATATTAATGACAAAACATTTTGCGCGGGTCAATAGGTATTATGTAAATCGTTGAGTTTCTTCTATTTGATTATGTATTTATGGGTAATATGGAATTCAAGTGTGTAAAGTAGAGTCCATGTTTGATGATCGATTAGTTAATTTGTGTGCCTATGAAAACTCTTGGAAATATACCAGAAAATAAGCCAGGCACAAGACAAACATCTAAAACAAATCTTGGGTTCGCGTAATTACGATACCACTAAAGAATCATTTGAAATTGCTATTTAGTTAAGAAACAGTTGTATAAGAAAAAATTACGTTATACTGATCTGTTTTTAAAAACTACAGTTAGACGTCATTTAATTTTCGTGCAACTAATAGAATATCTTCTGAAACATAATTAAAATTTAGAATTATACTATAAATTTTGAACCCATCTTAGAATTAGTAGAACACCATAAATATCTCAGCATGATTCACTCAGGAGCAGTCTCATCCAGTGAGTTACGGCTAGGTGGTCCTAGATATCATAACGTAAAATATTAATTAATTAACATTTATTGGAAGATTAATAGATATTGATTACATATTCGGCAATTTGTAATAAAATACTACATTATTATTGAATTCATTTTGTTTGTGTTCTGTGAATATAATAATTGAATGGGGGAAGTCGCTGTAATACTTTCACTTCTATTTAGCAACTTACAACAAATTTAAAGTAACCTAATAATGATTCTATCTATTAAGTACTTTTAAAACAAAAAAGGCTCCTTTTGTTACACCTTCGCAAACGTAACAAACACCGCAGTTCTGTAAATTAAAAAGCAACCTGTTGAAAGCTTACACAAAACTAAGCACATGTTGTATGGAGAATTGTTAGCAAAAAGCTATGTCACGATTCGCTCATTACCTATAGATGTTTTAATTACAAATAGTAATTGATTGTTACCTCGCTATCCTGCCGATAGCCACGTGCTGCTTGCTCAACAGATGACATAATAAAGCTGGTGCTATTCTACTCTTATTTATATTTACAAAAGATCCTAACCGTATTAGAAAGCGAAACCATAAAAGGTTAATAAAGAATTCTAATAGGAAATAAAATATTATGATTTATCACACAGCCTTTTGAACTCTTTATGTAGCTATACCGTTAAACATTTCTATTGAAGAAAATGAGATTCTAATTAATATGGTTTAAATTCTGGAAAAGCGCAAGAATAAAGTTTGTTAATAACTAATAAACTTAAGCAACCAATCTGAAGTCCGGTTCATTAAGTTAAATTGATTTTATATTTGTTCGTTGTAATTTAAAAATGGGGGTTAGGCAACCAACCAATTTGATATTGGGATTTACACCTTCACAATCAAATCTGATACTTGACACATATGGTACTGAAACAAGCAAAACAAACGAAATACGTTTGCACAACACTGTACAACGGATCTTAAATTCAGTGTTAAAAATACTTTGTAGAAATAATGCTAAACGTTATAAAAATATTCTTTACTCCTTATCTTAAGTTTTCTATCATATCGTATTTCTATATAGGAAAAACAATCGTTTTTAAATAATATTTCATTCATGTGACAAGCATAATAGATTGATGCGATAAAATAATTGTATTCGTTTTCTTTTGATTACGGACATTTGTTTAAAAATTCTTCTCTAACTCCAATGCTACGAGTGTAAGCTGTTTACAAAGTCACCTCTATTATATAAACTAAATCACATTACCTGTTGTTAAAAGTTTCGAATTAGTATGCGCTACACTGAATGCTGTTCGTCTTTGCACCTTTGTCTCTTTATAAAAACAGTTGAGGTGTAAAAATGCTGACGTACGTGCATTAAAATAGAACTTCAATATTAGCAACTTGAACGTTTGTTATTTACTGCGAATTAATAAAACCATGTTAATTAATAAGAATTTAACTTTGTGTACAGGGTGGCCCAAAATTCCGTGGACGAAAAATTATGAAGTTATTATTAAAGATAGAACATAGTTATTAAAAAAACTTATAGATATATAATAGAAACATCTCTTAAAATTAGTTTCAAATATACAGGGTGATTCGTATTACAATGGCATATCAAAGTTATGGTTTTCCTATGGAACTTCCTATACATTTTTACAAATTCTGATAACCCTCAATGCATATATCAAATAAGATACGAGACATTATATCTCTAGAGTTACAAATAAGGGAGCTATTTACATTTCGGTAATAAAAAATGGCCCAATTTGTCATATTGCTGTGTTAACAACGTAAGATAATAAGCTAAAATTTACACCACAATTTCTCTAGTCCCGCTGCTATAATGCATAGTGTTTTGTTCCAAAATATCTGTAAAAGATATACAGGGTGATAAAGTTTTGTGCATCGTTATTGTTCCCAAATTTTTCAAATGGAACACCCTGTATATTATAGTTTCATCGTGTGCGGAATTTAACATACTTTTAATAACATGTATCATATCGGCATCAAAATCATAGAAATTTTTGAAATAAATTGATTGGTTTCTGAACTTTTCCAAAATTGTTGCTGTTATTAATAATTTAATTAATAAAATGGCATTACACTTTAAAACAGCGCTAATAAAGACTATAGAACAAAGTAATGAACAAGTAAGTTACTCTGGATGGAAATTATGTGTCTTTCGATTTTCTCTTATTTTATGAAATTCTATTTGTTTTAGCTCGGTGAAATGCAGAAATGCACTTATTAATCTGTAAGCAACACGATCCTACAGAATTTATTGAAAGCTACATATTTGATTTCCGTTATATGGAGACCAATGTGATGTGAGCTTTTCATTTTTATGTTTGTAATGTATTGAGTTATTTATATATTAATTATTATAATTCTTGAAGACAATATCCAAGCAATAAATATTGTGCATGCTTGAATATGAGATGTGTTATTTGATAAGACACGCGATTAGACCGTTATCTGTTTGCAAGCAATCTGCACATACATTTTGATAAGACTAATTACGCTTTAATTATATTGTATTATTCACGGGCCATTAATATACCACAATATTAGTGTGATATTATTTAAGTACTGGCATTTCAGTTCCTTGGAACCTGCATCGAAGAAGACAGAAAGAACAACTAATCAAATATACTAAATTTCAGAAACAATAGATAATCTATTAGTTTGACGATTCTGATATCAGTTACGCATACAAATCTTCTAGATTATTACTGATTGTTTTCCTTAGTTATTTAGTGTTTCCTGTTCAGTTGTTTTTCGTTATTCTTTATTGTGTGTATTTATTGGTTTCTCGTTTTTTTATTTTATTCTACGTTTATAGTTTTAATATGGAAAACAAAAAGTTTACTGTCGAAGAAAAGGTTGATATGATTTTTGTTTTCGGTGAATGTTTTAAAAATCCTCTGTTAGAAGCACAAGTATATTGCGAAAGATATCCAGACAGAAGATCGCCCTGCAAGAAAGTTTTGAAAAGGTAATGGAAAGGTTTATACGAAGTGGAAGGGTAGAATATGAAAAGAAAATCGCGTAGCAAACGATGACACAGAACTTAACGTTATAGCAAGTTTGTATGAAGACCTACACATCAGTCGACGAGAAATAAGCAAAAATTTAGATCTTAGCCGTTCCGTGATTCAAAGAATTTTAAAAAAAAACACACATTTCACGATTATCATATTTCCTTAAACCAAGAAGGCAACAATTTTCATAATAGTCTGAATTTTTGTCAATATGTGGATGAAAATTTGCAGAATGACGAAAGGTTTGTAGATGAGATACTTTTTTCAGACGAAATCACTTTTAAATGTAATGGACTAGTTAATAAGCACCACTGGCACTGTTATGCAACAGAAAATCCTAGATGGATACGCATAATAGACAATCAACGTTTGTGGTCCGTAAACGTGTGGAGTGGAACCATTGACAACTATGTTATAGGCCCATACTTCTTTGATGGCTACTTAGACGGGCTAGAACACTTACAATTTATTGAAAATGAACTGCAACATCAATTAGAATATGTCGACCTGCACCTCAGAGTCAACTTGATCTACCAGCAGGACGGTGCAGCAGCGCATTCTACCCGTTGAGTTACCGCCTAAATAAATAATACATACAATGCGTGGATCGGTAAAAATGGCCCAATTCGATGGCGGGCAAGATCTCCAGATCTCTTTTGGGGTCGCATAAAATCTGGAGTGTATAAATATTAGCCGACGACAAAAGAAGATGTGAATCTTAGAATAAGAGAGGAATTTGTTAGTGTAACTCCTGAAATACTACGCAATGTGGGAGAAAGCTTTAAAAAACGCACACAAAAGTGTAGGGAGATAGAAGGGCGTACGTTTGAACATTTATTATAAATAATAATAAGTACAGTATTATGCATCTGAACATGAGCTTCTTTAAATTAGGAATTCATCCAAACCTAATTAATATGTACAATTCTATAAAGTATACTCAGCTTTCTGTACATAGAGGGCTATTTAACAAGGTTCGTTCTATCCTACGCTAGAGATCATACTTTAAAGGCAAACGGCAACAGTTTGATCTCTATTGTCGACCGTGATTTTATATTGGTAAATCAAAATGTCAGTGTTTGTTTACATTGTACGGAACGGTTGGGATTTATTTAATTAAAGCAGTCTCCCCGGGTTTAATACGTATTTCGCGTGTGAAATATTAAAGGCTGGTGCTATATGTTTCAATTTGAAAACTCGTTAAATTCACGTAAGGTTTTTATGTGCCGGACAAGAATTTGTCGACGTTGAAGTACGGGAGGTTAACTCCACGCAAGGTAATTAGGATTATAAGTACGTAATTGTTCGAGTTTCAAATCAAATTTAAGTTTAAAAATTTGTAAACAAAGACTCATCTAAATATTTTGAATCATTTCAAAATTCATTTCAAAACGTATTTAATAACTGTAATTGTTAGATTATTCTAACCAGAATAAGATCAGGCATTTTTATTCAACGTGTGAAATTAATCTGTTCTAACCAGAATAATAATAATAATAATAATAATTTTATTTTCCAAGAATTAAATAAATACAAACAATTATTATAATACAAAGTAAATAAAAACCTAGATAATAATTAATAATAATAAAAAAAAGATCAACTAGTTAAATAT
>JAHWXV010909547.1:0-13607 GCA_024586415.1 Phrixothrix hirtus | reverse complement strand
TTGTTTATCCAGTCCTTAATTCAATGTTCCTTAATTACACTCCCGTATTTCAGAATATCGCGTAAAATGCGTAGAATTAATCTGAATTCTTTTGAATCGCATTTCGCGTAATTCTTAAGGGTCGTGTAAACGTTACACTATTTGCTACTGATCTGTTCATAACAGGCCATTCGAAATAGGCCCCTTCATAGCAGGCCATTCGCAACAGGCCGATTTCAGCACGCCGGTCAACAGCTGGGTAATGGGTTGTGTAACAGCCGGGTAACAGATGGAGTAACAGTCGGATAACAGCCCGGTAACAGGTCCTTTTAAAACAGGCCGTTCGAAACGGGTCCGCTCATAACACGCCGTTCGCAGCAGGTCAGACAAGAGATGGGTAACGGGTCGGGTAACAGCCGGGTAACAGATAGAGTAACAGTCGGATAACAGCCGGGTAACTGGTCCGTTTATAACTGGCCGTTCATAACAAGCCTTCTGCAACAGCTGGGTAGCAGGTCGAAGAACAGCTGGATAGCAGTTTGGGTAACAGGTCTGGTAATAGGTTGGGTAGTAGTTGGGCGACAGGTAAGGTAACAGCCGAGTAACAGGTCTGTTCATAACAAGCCCTAATAAGAACTACTTTTCTAACCCGCCGCGTAGTAGTCCACGCTTTGGTATAATTTTACCCGTCGACTTTGCGCAAGTTCGATCATCTTGGGCCCATAAGTGCAAGGCATTCTGGGTAATAAGATTTAATACGACTTTAATCTAGCTTATTTTAGCATATCAAAGAAACAATACGTCACGTGGTATATCTATTTAAAGCGAAGGTGATAATGCTGCTTTGATATATAATTATGTATGTAAAACTACACTGAAGAAGCAATACGTTACATGGTATATCAAGGAGACGTGTGTTTTTGCATGGGCGCTTTATCTCACCGTACAGAATATCCTGATGCGGAATTCATCGTAAACCTAAACTTTCCTGTTTTCTATTAAGCAAATTCCGCGATTTGAACCTTATGTTTAAGAAAAGTAAAAAAACCAATGTTTAATTGTTTTTTCATTGTATCTTACCAAAAATAAATTACTTGATGTTCATTCAAAGCCTACATTATGATGATGGTTTTGATAAAATATTCTGTATTTGTTGTAAAAATGCCTTCCAATTTAATATTGCTTACAAGCATGCAGTTTGAAAATTCGTCATATATGTAAAAGTATTGAATTTTTGGTACTGTAAAACTACACTTATTTATTAAAAAAACACAAGTCCTATTTTCATGTGACAATGGTCAAGGTAGTATGACGTGAAATATTTTAGATTACAGAATGTTAATGTTATCTTGCACATAAATGCACTTATAGCATTTCCAATTTACCGCATTACTATCTATAGATATCCACTTACAAGGTTCGAAAAAATTAAAATACCTTCTACAAATCATACTTTTTTTATTCTATACTTTACACAAATTATACATACATTGTGCTTAAACGTATTATATATCTATTAGATAAAATTATTGCAACTTTTTAAATTCGAGATTATGTGCTTAATTCACCTTTCTCACATCGTCGTTTTGGATAATTTAATATCCTCCTGCGTAATACTATCTCCAATTCTATTGGGGATGAACACAACTCCTTCTCCGAGTTCACATACTACTCTACGTCCAAATTTAGTGTGTGCAATCTTCTTCTTGAAGATATACATTTCACCCACCTTCATACTCCTATTTTTAATTATTGGTGTTTTCGAGTTTTGCAACGTTGTTTAATTTCAATAGATCCATTTTGAACCTGAACACGTCTGCTATGACCATTCAACTCCGACTGTTTGAGAATATGTTTGGATATATATATATATATATATATATATATATATATAAGACTTGTACAAGTAGAACTTGTAAACTTGATAAGAAATGACGTCAGCGGCTAATTATAAATCAGACCCATTTACTCTCTGATAAGAAAATGCTTACACATGCTAATCTGAACACATTTCCTGCTACTCTGATGCCAATTATATATAAATCTGACTCATTTCCAGCCTGGGTGATAAGAAATGGAGGACACCTTTACTACAAATGATGCTCATATTATTCACGCTAAGTCAGATTTTTTTAAATTCTGTGTCGCCACGCCCCAAAATGGTCGACTGTTTACTAATTAATTGCCTATACTGTACATGATATTTACGCTAAGTCCGAATTTTTCAATCCCACACATGCACCGCCACGCATAAAAATAGCCGCACACAAAATGGCCGACGCCGTCACTCCCAAAATGACCCACCTAGAAAATGGCCGAACTGTAAAATGGCTGACCGACAAAATAGCCGCCACCCACCCACAAAATGGCCGACTACCACCACTCTCAAAATGACCGCAGCCCACAAGATGGCCGACTACCCCCACCCACAAGATGGCCCAATTATAAAATGGCCACCGTCCAAAAGATGGCTGACTACCCCCACTCCCAAAATGGCCACCTCCCACAAGATGGCCCACTACCCTCACTTGGAGAAATCTAATTTTGATATCGGATAACTGAAAATAAGTTTTGATGACGTCACTTCCGCTCCAGAACTCCTATAGTAGAAGTAGTCGAGCAGTTGGTGACCAATGGTTTGGTGAAGAAGGTAGCTTTATATTGTAACCCTTAGAACAGTTTATCGCCGGATCTAAAGTTTTGTTTAACATCATATCGTCCGCAACTTCTGCTTTTTGTCTGCAAAACATTTCCAGCAACGGTTACAATGGTGCAATCAACGATCTCATTGGAATCTTGAATCGCGTCGTGTTGTCTTTAGTGACGAATCTAGATTTTTTTAGGAATGAGAGTTAGAAGAAGACGGGGTGAACAGCGGAATCGTCAATTCAGCTGATAGACCCGTGCAGGTCACTGTGGATGTCATGGTTTGGGGTGGGATTACTTATGGCAGCAGGTCTCACTTGGTGTTCATTTGAGGCAATATGACATCACAACGGTAATTGTGGAGGTGGTTGGGACACATCCTCTGCCATACTTACAAGAGATCGAAGATTCATTATTCCAGCAAGTTAATGCACGTCCGCATGTAGCAAGCTTTTCTTGAACTTCTTTGAGCAGGCATAGATTGCCTTGGCCTTTAAAACCTCCAGATCTTTCTCCCACTTACTGAGTATATTTACATAGTATATAAATAACAATGTATGATCAAAGGAACGTTTATAACAAAAAAAAAGGAATGAAATGGTGATAATAGCGCAGTTATCAAGACTCAAACTGTGATTGTATTACCTTAAAATGAATAAAACAAGGCATGAAGAAACAAAAATATTAAATAGTTCAATATAACAGCTTAAAAAATTAAAGTTAACAATTAAATGTGCAAGTATGTAGTTAAATAATTGGAACGGTGAAGAAGGAATCATTTCTTAGGAAATACTACCTCTTAAAAAATTTACAGTTTGACAAAGTTAAATACAGGAATTACTTCTGTATAAATATGGATGAATTTTAACTGTTCGGAGTTCTATTTAACTAATTATTTGTTATATATCGTTTTATGCCTACACATTGTGTTATTTATGGATGTAAAGTGTAAAATTAAAGCAAAACATACAGTTTCGTCCAAAAATATTTTTAATTATAAATATGATTTCCCACTAGTTAAAAATATTTATAAATATTTATGGATAAGGCTGTATGATTTACTTTAATTTTACAGTTTATTAATGATATTATCCATTGTGTGCATTATGAGCCAAAATCCTATTATTAAATTTATGTATGTATTGTTGTCTGCTTCGTTTGGCAGCTCTACACTATTATAATAAATTGCTTTATTACGTAATTTAGTTACGTAACCTTTGTTTGGTTTTAGATTGCAGTAGACAAACTAGTTCAAACTGTATTCATATTTATCAACCAGTTCAGTGTTAATACCCTTTCGTATAACGGATCCTAATTTTTACAATACTTTTCTTACCTACAGCGAATTTTTGCATAATCTGTCTAGTCAAATGTTTACTTTAGTCACTGTAGCGGCCTCACCAAATAAATTTAATTAACGACTTTATCATGTTCCACCAAGTAAGAACACAGTTTTACGATGTGTATATTGAAATTCCAAATTAAATAAAATAGAAAATCCACAATATTCACATTTAAATATTAAAGTACACAAATCCTAAAATAACATTGAAAAAAACCCTTCGGTAGTCTCTCTTTGCAAGCTAATGACAGGTAGTAAACAAGAATTTACAGAAATCTATTTATATGTATCAGAGAACGAACTTCTGGTTCTATAAACATATTTATTCAAAATTAAAACAGAATTTTTTTAAAAATTAAAGTACTTAACATGAGGCACCTTTGCCTTGATTCCATGTACGTTTTAATATGATTTCATAAATACACTTGCGAAGTAAATTTTCGTTTGTATTTTCTTCGATTTTAAAATATTAGACTTTCATCTGGCTATTCAAATTCCAGGTCAGCTGTCTTTAAAAGGATTTACCTCTCTTTTAAATATCCAATTCAAACTTGCGGTCCTCTCCTAACATGCGCCTATAACCAATGGGTTTTATTTTCCTGTTTACGTTAAGAAAATTTAATTTACCTTGATATACAAACTTCAGATCTTAATAATGCCACGATCCAAACATACGTGACACAAAGTAAGATTGTCTACATTCTTGACTTCAACGAAATTTACAACTTGTCTTCGATTGATTAATTCACGGGCGATACTCACTCGCACAAGAAGAGATAACATGAGATGAAGTTACGGGGTCAGGTCTTATATTAACATTCGGGTATTCTACTCCTGTATTTTCTATACAATGACTGATTCCAGATTTAAAAATTTTTGGTTTCATCTTTGAAATAATGAACATTAAACTTTTGTTCAAATCGTGTTTTTTGCATTTTACAGCTTAAGCCGTGGTTGTTTTTTATTAGCGGCAAATAGTGCTTTGATTTGCGGTATCTTTGCTCTAAGAGAGTTTATGTAAAATGTTGATTACAAAATTCCATTTTACATCCCAATGCTTTGAAGTTTTATTTTTTTACATAAATTTTAAAACTAACTCGCAATTTGTTTATTACGGGCACTTTGAACCTTGTAAACTTATAAATCTTTATAAGCTGTGAAACTTGGTTTAAAACTTAATATTACTGGTTATTTTATATTACAGCAAAATTATTTAGAAATATAAACTAAATGATAGTATATTTAAATTCTCAACGTTAGAATAACGTAATTGTTTACTTATTAATTAAGGATGCCTAACATTTCCCCGTCCTTAAATTATACTTTAGAATAACTGGCTTAGCCTATTTATTATCAAGTATTTACATTTTTAAGAAGAGTAGCTACATTTCTTTACGGGAAAGGCTATATACGTTACGCGAATGGTTGCTACTACGATGCGTTATAGTATGTGTATATGCGCCTAAAATTAATTCGCATTATGTGCCACTACTTTATATAGATATGTTATTGCACTGTGGTCCGTAATTATATTCACTCGGTTACATAACAAATACACTTTAAACTTTTTTAAGACAAGAATGATCGCTAATAGTTCCAATTCTGAAGCAGAATAGAGCGAATCCCGTTCTTGCAGTTTCTTGTTGGCGTACTATATAGGCTTTTGCAGACCATCGTCGTCAATCTGTAACAACACTGCTGTCGCAGCAATGGTTGAGGCGTCAGTCTCTAGAATAAACTCGTGTTCATATTTGGGTGCAATTAAAATTGGAGCGGTACAAAGAATTTCTTTTAATTTTGTTAGTGCGTTCACTGCTTCTGGAAGCAATGTTTTAAACTCTATTGCCTTGCGAAGAAAATCCGTTAAAGGCTTCGCTATTGTTGCGTAATCCTTTATGTGTTTACGTTAAAATCTGGCGAGGCTGGCAACTGCCGTATATTCTTTTTTGGTTTTAGGTATAGGGTAATCTTTTATGGCCCTAACCTTTTCGGATTGCGAGATTATTTTGCCTGCCGTAACCGACTTACCTAAGTAATCGACGCTTACTTGATCTATTACACTCTTTGACGGTTTTATAGTGAGCCTAGCTCCTTTTACACGTTCTAGCACGTCACGTATGTGATCAATGTACGATTCCATGTCGTGGTTGAAAATCGTGACATCATCGATATAAGCCGTTGCATAATCTCTGGCTTCGCTTAGTACTACGTCTAGGAGACACTGAAATGTTGCAGAAGAATTCCTTGATCCCGCGGGCATACGAATCGTGTTTCGCGTCACTCCAGAGTTTGAGTTATTTTAATAATTTGGAAACTAATCTTTATATTGTAGTAGCAGATTTATTGAATTCCCCCTGCTATTTTTGTTTCATATACCGAATCCTCGGAAATTTTTTTGCGTTTAGAAGTGGACTAACTGTCCCCTGTGTTTACAGGTGTGCCAAATTAAATATAATTTATTACTTCTCTAAATTGGTTTTACGATGAACTTGTCACCGGACTTCACTCACTTTGTTACTTCAATGATTCCACTGTAACTTTGCGATGTTTCATCAATGCCGATTAATCAGAAAAAGGCATTAGTTTTTGTGGTCACAGGTTATATATAGCCATTTTACAGTTTTCTATCCAATACGGTGGCTTGCATTTTTAATTTAAACCAATGAGTTTAAATTTTTTTGCCAGTTAAATGCACTATACGCTTCTCACGTTAATTTACATAAATCGTGTTGTATAACAGGAAATTAGTATTAGAATTTACTTAGGGATGTTGTTAGTAAAGTTGTTAAGTTTCCATGCAAATTTTAGATTTATTTTCTATTGACATTGTTATGCACTTGTGCACTTGGCTTTTCACATTTGTTTAGCAAATCTCTTAATTTCTATCCTTTTAAAAATTTAACCCAAAACACTATTACTACAAGTTAATTTACATTATTTGTATCTAAGTTTTTATATGTGTACAATTTTATCTATTCTTAGACATGTTGATGTGAAAGTAGCATATTTATTGTAATGTGACATCAACAACCATCATCTAAGCTCTTCTTGTTCATAATATAATATAAATGTGCTATAATGTTACAGAAAAGTAAAGTTCAATAATTGCTCACTTTCACTAAACCTCATATAAAAATTAGAAGTGATTATTCACGCAAAAAGGATGTTCCATTGGTTCTCAGACAGCCCGGGTTACACTGGCACATGCCACCTGCATAACCCATCGTGTAAAACTGTTATGGTTTTATTGTTGCAATAATTAGTACTACTGTTTTAGGTTTTATTACATTTTCTATTAATAAAGGAACAATTTTTATATTTGTTGGGAATCGCTACCATTATAAAAAATGAATAATCATCCCTAGTCAAGTAAACAGAGTAAACAGTTAAATCCAATATTGTGGTTTCAAGTCTTGGCTTATTAAATAGATTCTGTCAACTATGTCACATAAAATTATATAGAAAAAGGTTCACACAACATGGCTACAGAATATCATTTTTAACTACAGCCATAATAAATACTGCTTCCTGTAGTCCTTATTTGAGGTTTCGGAAGTAATGTATGAATAATAAAAATTGGGCTAGGACGACAGATTCAGCGAAATTGAGGTTATGCTCAAAATACAGTTTCACAATCTCCGACATTGGAAAATATAACAATTTTGAATTTTCCGTCTTTTTCTGTGTAAACTTGGAAATTTTAAAATTATTGCCAAAAATTGTAAATAAGTAATTAATTTGTCAATACAAACTTGTCCGCAGATTTTGCCCCTTTGAATTTCAAAAGGAGGTATAGATGTGAATGTAAAAATAATAAATGAGCATATTTCAACTACGGCATGAATGTGAAATTGATAGTACTGCCTTTCAATAATGCGATACCTGTAATCAATCATTATTCGTTTATAATTCTATTAAGAATTTGAAAACAACCTCACGATGACGTATTTTGTTACGGAAGTGTTCATCTTAAACAAACCTTCGCATCAAAATTAGCGGATTGCAATAAATATTCATTTTAGAACGCGTAAATGAAATAACTTTTCAGCAGAAGGGCCTCAGATACATCCACGGTTTAACGTAATGGATATTTTAACCTTATACTAAAAGATTGTGACGGAAACACCTAATGTGGAAAACTCATGAACGTCATAATCAAAAAAATATACATTGTTCAAGTGTACCAGGTAAGAATGAACTAAACTAGAGGTTAAATTGGATGTAATCTCCCTTCCCTATGGATCCTAATGGCCGAAATGAAATACACGTCTACTGAGTTAATCTGGCGTATATACACTGACTTTAGAATTACGATATGCCATGCGTCCTGAAACTTATCTTTCAATAACTATCTTAAATTGTAATAACACATTAGAATTCGCTAAATATGTCAATTAAACAGGTTAAAACTGCGAATTGTTACATAGGTTCCAAAATCCGTACATACGCTCTAAAATAACCTCGCAGGGTCACCTTACTACTTTACAACAAGAACAATCACTATATGTGCCAGTAGGTGCTTCAAATGACAACGTCTTCACTTTAGAAAAAGCATATTCATCTTATATATAGCATAAATTCTTATCAAATATCAAAATCAATGAATAATTTATAATAACTGTCTAACATAATGTCTGTTCGCAAACATATAATCAATTCCACACTTAATAAAAGTTCAAAATTGAGCAATTTTTCATCACAGTAGCTAAGCATAGAGAATACAATTTACTTTAAGGACATGTTGCAGTTGAAATACGTCATATGAGATCTTTTGGTTCTACGGCATGTTACGTCTTATCCAAGGTAACCTAGCGGAAGGAATTCGTATTGCGCATTTTATTAAAAGATTATGTCGAGTAAATGACTTAATTATATGGCATTCCCTTAAAAATAGTTCCATTTCGTATCTGTACGAATATGTGTTTGTCATTGCTACAAGCAGTGTTGCAGCTCATCTGTCACCAATACCTTAAAAATGTCTAGTATTTTCTCCTTTACACCATCAACTTTTTCAAAGTGAGCCCCTTTAGGCATAGTTTTTATCTCAGGAAATAAAACAAAGTTTTATGGTGCAAGATCACCAGCACGAATGCTGTTGGAGAATAGTAATGCTATTTGGGGTAAAAAACTGCTTCGGAGATAAAGCGTTAGGAATAGAAATATTACCTTTGTACAACATCCATCCTATTGTTAAAAACTTAAACTTTTTTTCCTGAATCGTTCCATAATTTTTTTAATAATGTCTATATAATAATACTATCAAAAAGTCCCTAACATGAAAAAAACAGAAAATATTGCTTTAAGCTTCGATTTTTACAAGCAGAATCTTCTTACACCAGCAGAATTTGCCATTTTCCAATGCATGGGCAGTAGTTGAATTTCAGAGCCGTACTGTGTTTCACCACAGGTAATACCTAGTTACCTTTTATGGCTTCAGCAAGCCATTCAATTATCAAAAAGTCCCTACATGGAAAAAACACAAAGGATTGCTTTAAACTTTGATTTTTACATGCAGAATCTTTTTGCGTCGGCAGAATCTGTCACTTTCCAGTGCATGAACAGTAGTTGAATTTCAGAGCCCTCCTAAAGGGCTCATGTTTTAGTACACGCAATAACTGAATACAATATACCTGAACTTTGCTTGTTATCCAAAGTGCCGAGAAAGATTGAAATTCGGAACTGCTTTTAACTCAGCATAGGATTCTTAGGAGCAATTTTAGCGCAGAAGATCACTCATGCGCCTAAGTTATTTGTCTGACGAGTTCTCTATTCATGTTTGATATTTATTTTAACAATCATTGTTATTCTCAAACGCTTGTCTTTGTAACATTTCTTCGAACCTTTTCGAGATCAGTATCATTTGCCTTAGTCGTCCGGCATCCTGGATTTTCATCATCACTTTCAACCTATTTTCTGCCAACCGTAGAAAGTGTGTACTCGAAATATACAATTCTCTTTATTAACTACTTTGAGAATACAATATGTTCCGATAGCTGTTCTTCCAAGTCTTACTGAAAACTTTATATACCGGGTGTTCTGCAGTTGGAGAGCCATAGAGAATATATGTGTTCTTAAGGTCATGTTGACGCGAAAAGTTCTAATATACATATACCCTAATGTAAAGCGTTTCCGAGTTATAAACAAATCAAACATTTAAGTAAGATTAATTGTAACGCAAATAAACAAAGTAGAGTAACGACGTTCTGCATTTGTTATTAGTTCACAGTTTGTCATTAGTTATTAATTCGTTATTTCCAAGTTGATAATTAGTTGCAATGGCTACATTTTCTAATAATGAATATGTTAATATTTTGTTTGGTATGGGTTTTGTAATGGTAACGCGTGTGAGGTAGTTGCAGAATATCAACAAAGATTTCCTAATCGTAGACTACCAAACAGACGAGTATTTAGTGGTGTTTATCGAAGTATTAGAAAACTTGGTAGGGTATCAAACAGAAATGTTAAAAGATCACGACAACGTCGCACCGATGAATTGGAAAATGAGGTACTGAAAACGATCGAATATTCGCACCATAAGTATTCCATGAGTTTCCACTCATCTTGGAATACCTCAAGCAATGGTTTAGAGAACCGTGTACGATTTTGATCTGTATGCTTTTCACTATCAGAGTGTTCAAGCTATGCAAACCAATTATTACTTTTCGTGTCTAGAATTTTGTTGACGGGTGTTGCATAACCAAGGTCTCCGTAATACCATTTCGTTTACCGACAAAGCTTATTTCAATAGAGATTGAACGACGAATACACGAAATTCGCACATATGGGAAACTATAGAGATAAATCCTCATGCAACGAAAGAAATAAATTTCCAGAATCTTTTTCGGTTAATATTTGATACAGTATCTTGGGAAACCAGCTGGTCGGACCACTCGTACTTCCAAAACATTTAGCAGGAAAGCAATATTTAAACTTTTTACAAGAAACACTGCCATTGTTATTGGAAGACGTTCCTCTAAATTTGAGGCAACAAATATGGCTGCAATATGATGGCGCGCCACTACATTTTTTTAGAAGATTTACGACATTTTTAAATAAGGAATTAACACACCGATCGATAAGTCGATGGGATCCGGTTTCTTGGCCTGCTAGATGGCCTGATATTACACCCCTAGATTAGTTTCTTTGGGTATTCTTTTAGGATAAATACTAGAGATGAACTAATTGCCAGAAGTACAGAAATAACCGATCAAATGAAGAACAATCCAGAGATGGTAAAGAATTCTGTAAATTCACTAGCGCGGAAAGACGAACTGTGCATTAATAATGGCAGTTGTCATATTGAACCAAATTTGAAGTAAACCTGTTAAATGTTATAAATTTATTGTTACGCGTTCTTGATAATTTTGCATTAAAGTTAATCTTACTTACAAAGTTGATTTATTCGTAACTCGGAAACTCGTTACAATAGGATACATATATTGTAGTAGATAGGGCCTTTTTCATACGGATAAATACATATATTGGATAACCTTACCTCATATTTCACTGAAACTTGTATATAAGTTCAAAAATATGTAAAATCATTTGAAAATATTAATGTAGGAAGTGTATATAATTATTAAAAGAACCATTTCTCAAAAGAAGAACAATAAATTAAACAAATTAACAAGTTACGAGCAAATACCGGAATCAGAATTCTGAATATCAAATCAAATTTCTATTGAAACAATTATATATAAATGTTAGATTAAGCAATATTTAGGATACTATATTAGTAAATTCATGCATATGAAATAGATGAACATTTGCATTAACTAATGATAGTAATTTAAATAAATATGAAAATTTGAGGTTAATGCTAAAAACCTTCTAAGTGAGGGAATCAAATTAATTAATGCAGATGTTTAAAATTATACAATTGATTTATATAAAGATTACATCAAGAACATTTAAACAATATAACAAAATAACAAGGTGATTTAAAATCAAAGTGTGTGAATCTTTAAATGCATCATACGATCAAAAAACTAAATTTGCTGCAAAATAATTATGGAAACTGTGATCTTCTGGAGCTTTAGAATACTATAAGAGTATTTTTCATCCATTTCATCGAAATTTTGCACAAAATTATGAAAATGTAAGTATCATTTATCATGGTCACAAACCATTTTAGTGTCTTATTAATTTGGCACGAAAGTTTTTTAAAAGCTTGTAAACATATCCGCTAAGGCTCTGTAGAAAGAATCTGGCATTAATTCAGTACATCAATATGTCCACAGAATCTAATTAAACCATATATTAAAGATGTTATGTCCAATTAAAAATGGGAAAATTTCTGAAATATTGCTTATTCGACAATTCCGTGCCACATTCTGTGTAAATCTTCACTAATCCCCAGTTACATTTTGACCATTGTAAATGCATGTATTGCTACTCATTATAATTAATAAATTAAATTGATTTATATAAATCAAAGTACGACGGTATAACCTGAAAACAAGTTCGGGTCAATAAATAAAGAATTAAAATAAAGTAAAATTGGATTTTACTATAGAGAAAATTTAGGGAGAAGAAGAATAATTAAATTTAAAATTATTTTATATAAAGAAAATTTTACTGTCTTTAATGTACACGAAGTTTTATGCCAGGTGAGAAAATAAGTTTAAAACCATTTAAAAGGGGTTTCGTTGAGTTGGAATTCAACATAATTATTACCACTGGAATTATGGAAGAAATTAATAATTAATAATATCAACATTATTTCAAAATACTTAGTTCCATAATAATAGTGCACGACGTCAATCTTGTATAAACAAAATACAAAAACCGTAAATTCCAATAATTATTTCCAAAGGATTTGGATAATTCTTCAACAACGTCAATTAAGAATCAAGAACTGTTCATGATTGTTAACAACAAAGTTATTATAAGTAATTGTAAATTATATTTTAGCATTTATTCTTTACAAGCCCATGTATTCAGTACGAGTGGAAGGATCTTCGACAAATCAAACAAGTATGTGTGAACATAGAGGTACTCGAAGCATAGGGTGTAAATTCACAAGACTACATTAACGGTTAGTGAACTATAATTGCAAAAGTGTCGAACTACAATTACAACAGTGAACGATTATTTAACAATTTAAATTAAAATCTTTTTAAATAAGTTAAACTTTAAGATTAAATTTCGTTGATTATTATATTAAGTAACATTTAATTTTAAAGCATTGATAATATCGTTGAATTGTTTTCGATTTTAAAAGTTAGTTTAAGAGTTTATGAAAGATTCTTTTCAATGTTTATTATAAACCTTGACTGATTGACTCAAGAACCCTAACTACGACAAATTGAATTGATATTCATTTTAGAAATTTATTTTTTATTATTACGATTGATTTTGAAATTAAATAAAAGGTTGTTGACTTATAAATCTGATTTTTAATTATAGCATCGCTAAAATTTATTATTTTCTTTCAGAGATTGAAAGTTGATAACTATTTATGTTTTTATTTGTGTTATTGCTTTAAAATTTTATTTTTATTAATAATAATAATAATAATAATAATAATAATAATAATAGATGCCTTTATTATGCAAGATACATATATGAGATTTTTTACAAATAATATACTTCTTATATAATGGGCGAAGTTCAGATAACTTACTAGAAGCCATCTGCT